>JASGAT010362124.1:1117-22707 GCA_030220025.1 Chelon auratus
TTGCATACAGTGAGTTCATCAGAGCTTTTTCATTATAAACTGGTGCCTGCTGTGGCTTGAAATGGTGCTAACAATTCCGAATGAGTCGAGGGCATTATGATCCCCGAGGGGATGTGCAGAGCCAAGCATCCTATGCCACACGTACGCATTTAGTAGGAATAACTTTGGGAATAGTTTGATTTGATTTAGTTTGATTGTGCGTGATGTTTGGTGAGAAATTAAAGAACAAAGTACGTGGCAGATACAGCAAAAAAGAAAAAAAAATCAATAGTCTTCTTTTTGTAAATCTATAATTTCATACATGCAACAAACTATAGTTCTTTGAGATACTGTGTAATATAACTATATAGAAAACTTTGTACGCTGTGTTATCTTCATCTTAGTGGTCAAATAGATGTCGTATGTCCAGATGAAATTTATCTGTAGCTCTTTTAATAATGCACCAGAATATACAACGCAGTGCTCTCATTTACAAAATCTCCGGTTGATAGCTTCTGAAAAAAAAACGTGAAAAACGGCACAGTGTGTTGACCTGGCCTCCAAATTCACTAGATCTCAAACTGATCAAGTATCTGTGGGATACACTGGAACAAGCCTGATCCACAGAGGCCCCTCCTCTCAACCCACAGGACCCAAAGGCCCCCACTAACAACATGTTGCCAGACACCACAGGACCCCCTCAGAAGGCCCATGTCCATTCTCTGATGAGTCACAACTGATTTGGAGGCACAAGAGAGACCTACACAATATTATAATAATGTTGTAATCCTTCCCGCTGTCACTTTAATCAAAATGGGCCCCGTACACCTGTGTAGCTCTCCACTGCACCAGAGCTCAGGTCATACACCGCTCTGCAACTTACGGCAACCAACAGCCAGAAACGTGGCCTGACATCTTTGATCTAATCTGACAAAACTTCCCCACTGGCATCCACACTCCAAACTCATCACATCAAAACTCTCTTCAAAATTCATGAATGGAAATCAGAGTGAGAACATGCTGCAGAGAACACATTCTTCCACATTAGTGTCTTCTCCTTCTTTTATTTGTTCTTTTACTCTCTGCGTCCAAGTGAATTAGCTGCAGTGTGACAGTTTACTGTTCAGCCGTATTAGTTAGAATTAGCTAGGTTTTCAGCGCTCTCGTTTCACCTTCTGGTTGTCGAGCTGGCTAGTGTAGCTGCAGTTGGGTTATTTCTCTGACTTCAGTGTGTAAATCAAGGCGGTTGCGCTAGGATTTAAATCAAGAAGCCACTGATGTTCTGGCTAACAGAGGCTTTGACATTGCGATCACCGTGTACAATTCTGGTTTCATCTCATCTGATTTCCGCATATTCCGCCACACACTACCTTTGGCAAATGACTTGTTGATCTGATAATTTGACACAAGAGAGACATTCATAGTTTTTACTAATTTTCTAGCTGTTTAAATGCCAGTTCTCCAAAACATTGGACGAGCACAGTGCTTAAGATCTTGCTTGGCTAAGACTTCACCGTCATGGCCCACTGGATTTTAAATCACCTGGCTGGATGGAAAGCTTCCCATAGCACAGCCAGCATGTCAGTGTACCTGGTAGTGGAGCAAAGCTCTTCCACAAATCGTCATAGATGGTGAAACCCTGTGCTCAATGGACTTGATCATTAATATTTGGGTACGCATGGCAATGGATGTACTGTTAGGCTTTTTTAGGTATGTTCAAATGAGTTTAAAAAGCTATTTTGATATTAGTAAGTACAAGATCACCTTCTTTTCCGTAACCCATTATATAACAATCTATCAACCAGATTCCCTGCATGCTTTTTTTGTTCTCTTCCTCTGGTTGCTTTTTTTATTTGCCTTCAAAANAAAAAACACTGAGGAAGAAACAGGAGGGTGCCTTTTGGTATCTGGCCCCGGGATGTTGGCAGAGATGCTGCGAGGTGGGGCATCCGTAGATATGGCGTATCCCTTGGATGCTCAATTGACTTGTGAATCTGGGAGTCTTGCAGGCAGGCCGGCCAATGCCTTGGGCTCCGTCTTGTGGTTCTTGAGTCAGTCCTGAGCAGTTTTTTGAGGTGTGGTGGGGTGGAGGATATTCTCCTGCTGGGAAAGGCTGTTACCATTGTTGTCAATGTGTTATGTGCACAAACACGGTTGCCTGTGCATGACGCATGTCTACAGTCCTCAGTCTCATCCTTTCCTTCAGCGCTTTACAATAAGGGAAAGAGATAACAGTGGTAATGTACGTGTGTCCTAAGCTTAAATCATTTTTTTTTTCTATCTTGACAGTCATACTTTTTCTGAATAGAGTCTTTCTTTTTTATCTGGAGCCTTGGAAAACTTTTCCTGGTCATATCTTAGGCTTTTCTGCCACACTCCTTACTGTGGTCGCTCCCCTCTACAGCTCTGTCAAACCAGCCGTTGGTCGTAGATGTAAAAAATGCATTGCCTTCCGTCCATCCGTTCACACACATCACTGTGTACACTCGGAGCAGTGGGCTGCCACTCATGAGGCGCCCAGGGGAAAAAATACACGGTGTTTCCCTGTCTTGCTGTAACTAAGCATATTGTTTTGACAGTTGCATTTTCCTTATTTGGGGTCATTTTATTAACACAAACCATCTTGCAAGATGCAAGAATATGAGGCTTTTCTTTGACTCAGATGTCTATCCTACAACCGTGGCCACGTCTGCTTACAGAATATAAATGTGTTTCCTGCATCAAAACGCAAAGTGATATGATAAGACGGCCATGCCTTTGAAGTTTGACATTCACCACCTTGACATTTTTTTTTCTTTTAGCTTGGTTAGGTCCACAAGAGAGAACGTAAGGAGCTCAAAATGGTGACGTCTCCTGAAGCAAATGTTTAGAATGAAATGATTTGGTGACAAATTAGTCTTGAACTCAAATCAACAAAGTCCCAGATATCATTTCTATACTATCTGAATCCAGGCACAGAGCAGAAGGCCATGGTGACTAAAATCCTTATGAAGAGTCTTTATCCCAAAGCGTCCAAATCCTAACCATCATACTTTTGTCATTAACAGCTAATATTTTTCAATGAATATTATAATGTTAAATCAGAAATTGAAACCACCCTCACACGAACCCACATAAATAATCTCCCAATTTCTTATCCATCTTCTAATCTGCACAAACATGTAGCTCCACAAGTGACCACCGTAACGTCACGTGTGACGTCGAACATACCCATGGAAGTTGTTCTTGCTTACAGATAGGTTGGTCATAATGTTGGAGAGGTTTTTTAATTGAAATATATTTAAGTATATTGTTTTATACTCATGTGACATCTGACATTTAAATATGTCTCATTCCTTTAAAACTGCCCACCCCGATCTGTACCACCACAGACAATCAGCGTGTCAAGAAGATTTGCGTGACCCGCGTAGTTGTTACCTGGAAACCAGCCTTTCACCACTGATTTCTTGGTAATCATCTTAACAAAAGACACAAGGCTATTAATAATCGCGCCATGGAGTTGCCTTTTAGATGTCATCCCACTTAAAGTCATTATGGAAAGGTACTGGTTTTCTTGTAATCAACATTTTCTTTTTTCTTTTTTAACTAGTGTGTTAACTGTCCCTTTGTGTCTCAGATATTTATTTCATTAAAAAATCAAGGAAATTAAACTAATTTTAAATCCCTGTAAATACTTTTTAAAGCTTCACTAATAAAAAATGACAGTCAATCAAACTGCTGTGCTCAGTCATACTGACAAACCATCATTTAAACCTACCAGGTGAATATATTGTTCATTGCACTGGACTAAACTTGGTATAAAGCTGGTCGGTTCCTGAATCACCTGGGTTAACGATTTTAATTTTCTTACTGAGTGAGTTCTCCCTTAATCTGGATAACCCAGTGTTGCCAGATATACGATAGTTATCATATTTATAAATTATACAATAGTTTCAGGGTCCTTAAGATATAAAAGGGCAAATATACGATAGTTTGACATTTGACTGACAATGAATGAAGCAGTTGTTTCATTCAAATGGCCAAGCCTCTGTGTTTATTCCTTAGTTTATTGCAGTTCCGTGCACATAGAATAGCTTTAATTTTAAATGCACTGTCCTAGTGTGTGATGTTTTTTAAAGTTGTTTTAGTACATTAGTTTAGTACCATCATTTTAAAGCAACAATACGATATATATTTATTTCCCATCTGGCAACACTGACCTGGATTATATGAGTCATTTGGATGGCTGCTGCTAATTACACAAGGTGAGTTAGCGGACTTACCGCAAACAGCGCAGACTCAGGTGATTCATTTGACTCGGTTCACTGACTTGAAGCGTACAGCAACACTTACTCAAATGACTCACGTGAACCGGATCAATTTAGTGAGTTACTCAGACTAACCCAGGTCCATAAGATGAACCAAGTTTACCGCCACTAATTGGGTAAAGTGAAAGAGAAATAGTTGTGTAATGCAGACAACTACAATTCACTGTTCACTTTCTAGCTGGTAACTTTCAACTGCATTAAGTAGCCTCATACAAGTAAGAAACAATAAATAACTTGGTGCTTGATTGATCAGCTATAACGTGTTAAAACACATTACTAAGCCTTAAAGGTTTCTGGTGTGTAAAACATTCGAACAATTGACTGTTACCAGAAATATATCAGAATAATACCACAATTAGTGGCAGTCCAAGAATGTGTTTGATCAGTTAGCTAACAGCTCTCTGACTGACACCAGCTCTGCTTCTAGAGGATTACAATGAAGTATCGTATCACACATTCTCACTCTTCTTCTTTCCTGTTTTCATAAATGCAATGGAATTTGCTGACAAAAAAAAAAGTCAAAATACTGAGCTTGGAGAGGGGTAGTGTGATTACTCCTTTTCTTTGCCTAAATGACACATTTCGTGCATTTTCCTTTCTCAGTTTATACTCGCTTGTGAGCTTCTTTTCCAAGTGTGAGTTGATGTGATGCCATGTCAAATGCGTCAGACCTCCCCAACAGATTTCCATCCTTTTGATATTTATTCCTAAACTAATATATTCTGTGTGAGTGGGTGAGAGGTTGTGCTTCTTATTTCCTCAAGGAGTACACCTCTTGAGTAGTGTAGAATCACTGATATATGACAAGTTGACTCGTCCTGATCACATTATTTTGAATAAAATATGCAGGCTTCAGTGTTACCATCTCAGTAGTCAGAATAACAGCACAGCTCCTCTGCACATGTAGCTTGACTTTTACACTATTAATGCTGATATGATTTTCCATGCGCGAATAGATATACTGGACATAATAACTTTAAAATGCCGTTCAGGAGAAAAAGCCAACGTACTACCTTGTACTTGCCTGATCAAAATAAGTCTGCTAACACGTAAATTGCAAATTCATTATGTGGCACGTTTAAACTGAAACAGAAACAGCACACCACTGGACTTAACAGGTTAGTCCTACATCCAATCAGAACCATCTTGTTTTGTGTGAATGACTACATCAGTTTTTTTTTAATGCACAAATGTTTGCAACTTTCATTACATTATAGTATCAGGTAATTTCAGACCACAACAACTACAACTGTTAAAAGACATACTTTACTAAGCAATGAGAACGGCTGTAGATCTTGTACTAGTTTGGTTTTTGTAGCTTCTTCTTCAGGGGTAGATATTTTCCAGGCACGACAGCAACTTAATGAGTGCAATGACTGGTCCAGTCACAAGCTTACCTGATTAGATGAACCCATGAAAGCAGCACCAGGTTGTTAAAGTGTAAGCATTGCTCAACATTTTTACTCATTAGAAATGGAAGAACAGAGAACAGAGATAAATACACAGAACTAAGTGACGTTACTACACTAACTGCTAGTAGGTTATTATGTCACTTCAACAGTGCAAATGCAAACAGAAGGGAAAAAAAAAATGAAAAAAAAACTTGAGCGTATGTAGTTCTTGCAGAGCTTCTCAACTTAAGGTTACCCTCAGACTAAACGGTTCTGGGAACTTTTCTGAAGGGTGACTGTAGGTCAGTATGTTAGCATTTAGCAGAAAAACTAATCGTATGCTGTTGTTACTTCAGTCAGGCATAACATATGACCACTGACAGCAGAAGTACAAGCCAGCACAAGGTGTTGACCTGGCCTTCAAATTCACTAGATCCAAAACTCATCAAGTATCTGTGGGATGATCCACAGAGGCCCCTCCCCTCAACCCATGAGACCCAAAGACCCCCATTAACCACATTGTGTTGCCAGACACCACAGGACACCCTCAGAAGGATCATGTCCATTCTCTGATGAGTCACAACTGTTTTGGAGGCACAAGGGAGACCTACACAATATTAGAAAGGTGGTCATAATGTTATGCCTGATTGGCGTATATGATTAACAGGTATCATGCATGCAGATGTATTACCGTGTTACGTTAAAGATTAGAAATAGCAACAGCTCCTAACAAACAATAACTGAGTTAACCGTCTTGTACCAGTCACGGCATGGTTAGACAGTGGAACAAATGGAACTGGGGATTGCATGTTTTTTTTCCCAGTATGCACACAGAGCAGTGAGATGATTAGCTGCAGCTGTTGAGGCAGGCAGAAGCTCACAGGGCTAATGAGGGAATGAACAACAGGTGTGTAAAGCAGGGGAAGGAGCTGAGGAGGTGCAGGAGACATAACGCAAACACGTGTCCTACTTCAGACTCCTTATCCACATGACTTTAGTTTTACCCTGAAATGTCATGGGATTTAGAAATGACGCCCTTATGTTTGTGTTTCATGGGGCACACTTGCGCGGGATAAGCAAACTCGGTGTTTGTCAGAGGTAATATCAAACATTTTGCGCCGTTACTTTGCCAATTCATTAGCGAAAGATATGTTTTTAAAAATAAAGCATGATGTGATGAGCCTGCATCGGTCCCGGGGGGAGAATTTCCAGGCTACCCAGCAGTATCCCCACCTTCTGTCTTTACAGATGTGATGAACACATTAATGCTTGACTTAATAAAATCCAACACATCTATATGTGCTACCACGCGTGCCATCGGCGCCGTCAGCTATTGTATTTGTCCGAAGGTTTTGTGCTTTTTCCCGCGAATGGCTCAGTGACATCTCGACTTTACACCCTAGCACGTGTCCGAACTTTAATAATTCTTAAATGAAAAGAGTAAGAAAAAAGCCACAAATCACAATAATAATAATAACAATAATAATAATGATAATAATAATAATAACACACATCCAAACCACAGAGATTCTAAGTTTCTGCAGTCTAATTTACGGTGTCATTTTTACTTTACAAATTATGGATATGGTTGATTTGCACAGGATTAATATCACAGATAGATCAAATAATTATTAAAACTTGCTTGAGGTTCTCAGGTAAAAGTAACCCCATTCTAATAGGACTCAATCAATCATTATTCTACCCTGGCTGAGAACTTTGTTGGCTTGAATTTCCTGTGATTTATAATCCTCACCTTTATTGTGACAGCCATCAGGTTCCACGAAGTTGGGAAAAAATTGCGACGGATGTGTGATATTGGGCTGGTGCTCTGCTGCACGGGTCATTACGGATTGTTAAAAAGTGCTCAACACGTGTAAAGAATGAGCCGGTGCAGTGTATTAACTGAATATGCTATGCTATTGCTTAAATTTACCTGGTTACCTGCAATGAACTTGGCAATATTTGGTGACTCAGTACAAATTGACATGCCGTTTGCATTTTGGTAGTCATATGTGAGTTTTCCAAGTGCCTGTTGTCAGTTTGGTGTGGATGTTTTCTTAATGTGCATGCGTTCTGTCTGTTTGCGGTCGAGTTGCACCATGCTTTATTGAATGACATGCGGTAAACCGTACATATAGTCTAATGAAGAGACACTCTTTGCGACACATTTTGTTGCCTGCTAAGAGGATGAAGGATGTCTGCCTCCAGAAGGCTCCAAATATAGCTGTCCAGTAATTTAACTGATTTATCTTGATAACATGTGCTCCTGAGTGAGATACAGCTGTCTGGGGGAAGTGCCGAGATCACTAAATTTCATTACCCCCAAGCAAATGAGATTCATAGGGTGGGGTTAAATTCATTAATTAAGTAAGATCCTAACAATTAGATTTGGCCAAACCAGGATCATGATGGCTGTTAAGTGGCTAAAACTGCAGTGTTTTCCCTCTCTTTGTCATCTTTTTGACTGCCCTTATTAGCATGAATCAAAGAGCAAAATGTAATATTTTGTTCAGGGGTGTCAAAGGTTAATTGTACAGTGCATGTACTGTCTGCGTGTGTGCATTACTATTCAGCAGTGCAGCTTAGTGCAGCACCACTGGACCTGTTTTATATTCAGTGAGAAGCAGTCCTTTAACTGCTGCTTTATTCAAAGTCATTCTGCCTCTGAACTCTGTCTTCATTTATCTCTGCTGTTTAACACTCATAGCTCCCATGCCATCCGTGGTGGCAAATTCACACATGCATGTACACATCCAGACTGCAGGAAAAACTGTTGTTGTGTTGTTGATAGTAAGAAGTTTACATATTAGATGTTGAAAAATCATTTTCCACTACTTTTCTAAATATGACAGTATTTTGAATCACATACAAATAATGTAAACAACATTTCACATTTAAAATTTGAGAGGTCCATCAATCAGGCATAACATTATGAAGTAAGTAACACTGACCATTTTGTGGCAAGTCATTGCTCTGTTGGGAAACTTTTGGACCTGGCATTCGTGTTGATGTGTCTGTACCACCCACCTAGACCAGACCAGGCACCCCCACCCCATAGCAAAGACACTCCTTGATGGCAGCAGCCATCCCCAGCAGGATGTGGGATGATCCACAGAGGCCCCTCCACTCAACCCATAGGACCCAAAGGCCCCCACTAACAACATTCTGTTGCCAGACACCACAGGACACCCTCAGAAGGCCCATGTCCATTCTCTGATGAGTCACAACTGTTTTGGAGGCACAAGGGAGACCTACACAATATTAGGAAGGTGGTCATAATGTTATGCCTGATCAGTGTATATCATAATATAGCGTAGGCTTAGTCAAAATTACATTTGGGCGTCAGACAGGAGAGGTATCATCACTTCATTAGCTCTTTGTATAATGCTGCATTCACTCTACCTGAAAAAGGGCAACAAGTCATTGTCAATGACATCAAAGTTAAACGAGATCTGTTTCCATCTGTTTGGAAATTCTATCATTATTTATATGGATTCCGTAAAATGTTATTTATGTCGGCTAATAACCAAAAGAGCCGTCTTTACAGGAGCCAGAGAAACCTGAAACAGTAAACGGATCTGTAGGTTCCCTAACTGATGAAGCCATTTGCTTGACGCTCCCTCCACATCCATGTTGACAGCAAAAGAAATAAATAGAAACTCCTCACGATCCTATTTTTATGTTCCGAGTGAAATAGAGAGAGAAAAATAGAGTGAAAAAAAACAACAAAAAAACATGTGGCTCCACTCCATGCTGCCTGACTACTTAGGTAACCACACCCACGGAGATCCCTACACATTAAAGGCAGTGTTACTGCTAGGCTCAAGGCCGGCAACAAAGAGGGGGGGCACACACAGAAATAACCATCAAATTAGTTTGTTTAAATCAACCCAAATTATGATACTCAGAAAATTAGTGTGATGTGTGAATCAGAAGAGCCAGTAATGTCAGCCATGACTGGATGGGTGTAAGTTTGTTGTGATACATGTTGGAGGGTACAGCAAACCACACAAAGGAACAGGATGAGGAGGATGCATTAGGCCTGGCTGAGAGAGAGAGAGAGAGAGAGACACACTGAGAAGGGCCATCCTTTATGCCCTTCTAGAAACCGAGTCTACTGCATCCCAGGTACATGCAGTAGACCCCTCCCTTATTTATTTATTTATTCTGGCTCCAAACGAACTGTTCATTTGTCATTCATTTCAAAATAAGTTAAATCACGGGCCAGACGACTAAAACGTGAAAATGTTCATTATATTATTTTATATTTTCACCGCACTAGTATTGACTCCCATCCTGGTATCGGTGAACTGGACTCTCAGATTGTATGCTTCCCTAACTCCTCCCCTCTGAGTTGCACTCGGCAGAAGTGCCAGTAATGCGCTGAATCTTCTTTATTGGTAACCTACGTCATTACTTACGTTCCACCTTAACACCATCCCTGGCACCTGAATAAAGATTTCCTATCATGGAGCCCGGGCGGAGGCGCCACGCTCTTAAAATGTGACAAATGCAAATGGGATGAGAGAAATCAAATGTGACTAACGTGTATGGAAACAGAGAAAATCAATTGTCTCCTGAACAAATGGATGAGCTATTAAAATGATTGCGCACTACAGGAATATATTATCCTCGGCAGCTGCCAGCAGAGGCAAGAGTGGTGGCTGCTTGGCCCAAGAAAGCACACAGAGCTTTCTCTCTCTATGGCAATTATATATTCAATATTCATGTGCAAAACATACATTTTATCTGCCTGCTCTCATGCTAACAGCTCTTACACATTATCATTATGCCAAGCATAAAACATGAAAAATATGGATGCGTATAGGTTGCCAAAGAGAATTTCTCTGTTTGTCTTACAAAGGAGAAGGTGCAGTGACTCTAAAAACTTGGCTTTGAAGCAGTCGTGTTGTTCTCCATCTTTAATTATACAAAGGATTTTGACTTGCACTGATGTTTAAGCTTGGAAGTTAGAGACCACGCATGTTAGAGAACTGTTATTTCAACTCCTGATGAAGAGACATTTCTTATTCTCACCACATTTGTCAATGATACTGGGAATAAAGAATTAATTAAAGCTCATATGCCAAAGAGGCGAGATACCAATCATTTTTAAAAAGCTTTTCATGAAACAATTGCAGCTCACTGAAGTTTGACTAAACATTTTTTTCAGTATTCTCTGTGGGGCAGGGAGGCTTCAGAGAAGAGGTTTCAATCCACTCATCAGATAAAAAAAAAAAACAGTCACTGGGCTTCAAATGCAGCCCGTATTAACACTTCAAAACAATCACAGCATCTCTGCAGGCATAGGAAATGTTGCACAGCATGGAAATAACACAGTTCTCTTTTGAAGTTTCTGAACTGCCTTTTGGAAGGCTATCTACATAGAATAAATACAGACGATGTACATGATATCCGTGCTCAATCCTATTAGCTGGAAGAAAATGTCAAGAAGGAGAGCCATCTGCCTTAAGCAGGATACATCTCCACATGATATTGATGGGGCAGTAACCTTCTGAAATGACAGGTTTAGTGGAGTCTGAAACGTGGATCCATTAAAGTTTTAATAAAGTAAATCACAAAATGGCACTGGGGCCCACTGCACTGAGTGGCCAGTGTCCTTCACCAGAAATGAGACATCATATATTCTCCCGGTTTGTCCTGATAAACTCAGGTGTCATGTTCCAACACTGGTGGGAAATCTTCTCGGCGCAAGAAGTAATGAAATGACAAATAAGAAGAGATGCTCGACTGTCTCCTGAACGGCACTGTACACTCACAATTGTTGTCCTGTCAGGGAACAGAAAGATATGATGATAAATAAAGTAAACAATTTAGATTTTTTGCACATCCTCTTTCTCAAACAACAGTTATCCAGTTATAGGTTAGCAATCTTAAGTATGTACAACCATTTAGGATTTGAGTTTTGGATTCCTTAACGTGTTGTTTGAGCTCTAGTGGTACTTATTAGTTTAAGTAAATCTTCTTTTTCGTCCTTCCAACTTCAGAAATACAACTACAACCATGTTTATCTGCTCTAACAAAAGCTTTGGCTACCCTCATAATAGCATGACTGATTACTTGTGATTGGCTAACTCCATTATAATGTGGGCTTACAAGTCATGTTAAATCATTGGTACATAAAAAAATATTGGTTCATTCTCAACCTTAAAAAGCTCTCCCAGAAAACGTATATGCACTTCTACTGGAACGTCATTTGTCATAGAAATAGTCATTATTTACAAGTCTAATACAGGATATCATGTACAGAATATCATGTACAGTATATCATGGCGATAATGGTTGGCTTTTCTTTTTGTATTTTCTTTTCGTATATTATTGCATATTTGAGAAGGGTGGTGTAAACTTTTGTTAATCCCTTCAATAGGCCAAGGAAAATACGTTCAACTAATAACCATGGAAGTAGATTGGCTCAATTCTCTCAGGATGGAATGATGCATTATTTCTGTGCATTCTTGCGTGGGGTAAACATCAGGGGGATGCAATGAGTTTCCAGGAGGGACAGGCACATGGGACAAAGCAAAAGAAGTGTGTGGAAAGACGAACTGATGTGGGCAGCCCTGATAAAGACTTGAGACGTCTCAGTCCATCAGGCCATGTTCTTTTATTGGATAAAGGGTTGAATAAAGTTGAGACACTCAACAGCAGGAAGAACTGCTTGGGGCAGTTCAAAAACACTCTAATCTGAATGATGTTTTGGGGGCACATCAATGCTTATCGGATAATTTATTTAGTGGTCATGTAAATATTTAAGTTGGTGTCTGGAATGATTTCAGTTAGGTTGAAGAAATATTGTCCACGTCCAGGCAGCTTAAATGGACATAACCCTAACCCCGAAACTGATGCAGCTAAATGCAATTCTGCCAATTTACCTTTATTTTTCCCGTAATGTTTTATTTCGTGCGAAAAAAAATGCATCCATGGGTTGTGATGGCCACACATAATTTCATGCACAGCTCCCCCTAAAATCACCAGGTAAATTGGAATATAGTAGTCATAATTATATGGAGATAATCGCCTTTAACAAGAGATTGATGTAACTGCTTTAGATGATAATGAAGCCTTCATATCTATAATATGCATGTCAGTCACCGTAGGTTCTCCTACATGTTTGGAAACAACGATGAAGGATGAGTAATCGATTGGTCATGAGCTGCAACTTCACAGCTAGATGCCACCAAATTCTACTCTCCTTTCAAATGTTCATTTGTTGATGAAGGACATGATACTGCCGCTTCATTAGAGTACATCTTCATACGCGTGAATGTACTTCTGTTTTTAGTGCCTCATTGTTGTTTTTGCTGCTTTTGTGGTACTTCTACAAAAGAATCTGAGCAAGTCTTTTGTTGTAGAAACAGAGACAATTACACCAGAGGTAAGAATTCTTCTGTTCACTGTATGACACGGAGTTTACATGTTAATCAAAAAAGACACTTGCGCCTAAATGCACCACAGCTGTGTAGATGGACACACACATGCAAAAACAGACACACTCGAAGTCACTTGAGACATGAAGCATCGTTGGAATCAGGCATGCGTCCCAAACCACAGGAAGCCCTTTCAACAGCTTGGCTTTTAGATGAAGATCCCATACACACAAACATGTAAACACACACACATACTCACACGCATTCATGAAAGTACATCAGCGCGCACACTGCCTCCTGCTGCTCCTGGCGAGCTATGAGACCTGCTGACTACAGAATGGCACAATTGTGTGTCTGGGCCATCTGCCGCTGAGACGAATATAGATATCACACACACAAGCACATTCTACAGGCATACACAAATATTTGCCACCCACTTAAAGATAGACGTGCAAAGAAGTGTCGTAACCCTGACACATCTATGCCCCTTCTTTTCCTTTTATACGGTGATCAGCAATAACATTATGACCACCTGCCTAATATTACATTGTGCCACTAAAACAGCTCTGACCGATGGAGGCATGATCTGTGCAAGGTCTCCGATGGTGTCTTGTGACATCAGGCACCAAGCCTCCATGGGCTGGACCCGTTTCCCTGCACAACCCACAGTTGCTTGATGGGATTTTTGTCTTGGGAATTTGCCACTTCAACACTTTAAACCTCGTGTCATGATCCTTGGACCATTCCTGAACAATTGTTTTGTGATGTGGTAGTGTGCTATTGTGCCAAAGGCCTGTATTAAGGGCAGTATATGATATGCAGCAATGTTTAGGTAGGTGATATGAGTAAAAGTACATCCATAATTTATATTTTTTATGTAACCGTTTTACAGTGGCAACCCACTACAGTGATGTTGTTCTTTATTTCAGTTGAGAGGTGATCTATATATTATTGGAAAGTAAATGAGCCAGGTTTTGCTACGTCTCTAACAGGAATCCAGTGTGAGCCTTCATTTTGGACTAATGTTTTGCCCTCCAGGTCACCGTGGGTGTCACGTGACTGGAAACTATGAATTGTGGGCAGAGCATGTTTCTGAGTGTGGTTACACAACCCCATATGCAGCAAACTGTGATGCACTGCATGTTCTGACACCCTTCCCTTATAGCCAGTATTAGAGTGTTCAGCAGTTTCGCTGTTGCTTGGTGCATGGATCCAAGAGGGAGTGTTTGATGCTCTCTACTGTAACGACAATATTATTCACTCCACCTTAGCATAGATATTACCATATTTACATGCTCTGTAAATAGCAGCAATACTAGGCTGGAATAGGTGTGCTGAAAATTAATCAAGCTGTAGACAAGGGAAGGAAGCTGCACATGGATGTAGGTGAAAATTAAAGGCTGATGCTGACTGTCAGTGGGCCACTGAAAATAAGCTTGAGAAAATGTAACTGCTTAGTGAAAGACAACGCTGAGAGTCTGTTCTGGCACGAGGAGAGGGAAGACCAGAAGAACGTGTACCTATGACTGGCTATTCTAGGATGACTGACTAGAGCAGGGGTGCCCAGTACATCGATAGTGATTGACCGGTAGACTGTGAAGAAAGTGCGGGTCGATTGCATGCCTTTCAAGTAAAAATCTTGTGGATGTTAGTCTATCATCTGTCCTCGCTATAGTACTTGACACTTAGTTGACATACAGTGACGGATTGACGGGCCAGTCTGAGCTCTCCCCATGCACACATGGTCAAATGCGCAAGGTTCTGTAAACCCCTAGTGAGCAAAGTAGTTAGCCTTCCAATTTACATCGACTCAAGAAGAATTATAAAAATGAGTCCATGTGTACCTATAGGTAGATCATTTTGACTTGGTCATAGTCAAAGTAGTTTGCAAGCCAAAGAGTGGGAGCACCCTGGACTAGAGAGTCAGTGATTGGCTTGCGTCAGAGGGAGAAAGCTGTAAGACCAAGACAAAATAAGAATAGACTGGAATTTAAAACTAGTCACTACCAGTAACAATATGCCTACAAAGGCTGTGTGAATGACCTCTGAATACGGTTTGATGTATGTAAGCAGCAGATACCCAGCAGCACATTTGTTTAAGATGAAGAGGCAACCTGTATAGCAGTGGAAGTTCCAAAAAAGCAACCTGAATACTGCTGATGGTTTAGACTGCATATCGGTGGGAGCTCTCTGAATTGTTGAATTAACGAATATTAAACACAGAGGTACGTTTGTGCTGTCAATTCTGTCCCCACATCCTTCAACATATTCAATCCATATATCCCATGATGGGATAGATTTAGAAGAGACAGAAAGAGACCGGAGATGGGTAGCTGGTTTGCACAGAGCCTGCCAAAACCCTTATGGATGGCGTGGCATCTATCTGTCGAAAGTAGTTTCAAAGAACTCCTGACTGGTTGCGGTACAGACCTTTTTTTTTGTCATATGAGAGTGGAATGTCTGAGATATGGAAGGTAGATTTTAATTTTGAGAGAGGAGAGCCAGCGAGAAGGAAATGATCAAGAAGGAGAAAAACGGATGAGAGCTTGACATTGTCACAGAGTCCCTCGGGGTGATCGGAAATCCCTGGGCTGCTTTTGCAACCAAGTTAGCTGCAAAATAAAATTTGGAATCCCATTTTTATGCTGAAAGATGCCATTGGGATGGGTAGATGGGCACAGTTCTGTTATCAGTGATGTATAATAAGAGTGAGAAGGGTTTAAAAATCATGCTGTTGGTGCTCGGAGTCGGCCCTTAAAGGGGAGCAACAAATCTGCCTTTTCTGGCCTAATTATTTGCGCGTGGCAATGCCAGTTGGAGTAGTGTTATGGTTGTCTACTGCGAAATGACAGTCAGTGATGACTGGCTACCCCAGTAAATTTACCCCAAGAGAAAACTGTCTGACCCCAAGTCTGGATGTGTTTAGCCTAACTTAAAGTAGCACAACATACCCTGCAACTCCTTAACACTACCTAAAACCCCAAAGATTCCTTTGTTTTTACATGTGTAGCTTTTGTGTGATTTTAGCAAGCAAAAGAAAAAAAAAAACTAACGCTAGTAGTTACCTTAGGGATAAACTTTAGGAGCACTAATTGTATAGCCACTTCATTTGAGAAACAGCCGTTGGGATCTTTTAGATGGTGCCACTACTTGTGTAAACTATATCTTTAAGAGTATAACTTTTATTGAGACATCTTATATTATAAGAACCAAGTTTTGTTCAGTGTTGAGTGACTGTTCTTCCCTAGACAAGTTGAAATACCAGACAGTCCAATCTGAACACATCCTTATTGCTGAACTTTTGAGTCCAGTCTTCTCAAAGACAAAACAATAAAGAGAGTAAACATCATGAACCAAACAAACCAGCAGAGGAGACTCAAATAAGGTCCGGATCAAATTTTATTGACATCTCTTTCCTGCAATTACGAAAACAGAAATGACGGAGCCTGACAGACAGCGCCTGTGAGGCTATAGCGTGTGCGAGAAAGAAAAAGGATGACCGCATATTGAAAAAAGTAAAAGTAAAAGTAATCTTCTGTTAACATTTTAATTTGAAAGGATATTTTTGACAATGATGTTAGGCATTGTGATCATGGATCATATCATCAACTCTTTATATCTGTAAAATATAATATCTAAATATAATGTGGTGTGAAAACTACTGTTCTGTGTCCTATGCTGGTTGCTTTCCCCAGGCGGAATACACAACAAATCCTTTTTTTTAAAAAAAAATGGTTTCCAAATTCTCAGTGGACGTTATTCTGCTCAGTCAATGGCCAAGACCCAAGATGGTGTATAAGGGTTGATCAAAAAATGTGTTTTGTTCATGCAGCCTTTGCATTAATACATTTTAGTTATATATTGTGAGATAGTTTGCATGTGTGATTAAGCGCAGCATATTTGGCATTGAATGCAGTTAAATCCTCACTCAGTATTGACAAGCTATACAGTAAATCTGCTTCATTTTCAAGCTTGTGTAAAAATAAAAAAGGAGTGGGTGCTTTTTTCAGGCATGTATACAGAACTATACAGAAATGTCAAGTGTGTCAAGTGTCATCATTTTAATATAATTATTTTGTGGGATTATGTGAAATGTGATAATTGTGATCCTTGATTTTCACCATAGCTACTTGACACATTTTGAGAAGAAATTGTAGGTGAAAAGTAAATTCAGGTTTACTCTGATAATAAGGAGTGCTAATAATACATTAAAATGCTAGGTTAAAGGGGAAGTACTGTTTTTTACAACCTGGACCTTATTTCTGACATAAAATACGATTGTTTACTCACCCATACAACTTTTGTGTCATTCTTATTCCTTAAGGAGATATTTAGATCTGCGTATATCCATATAGTGGGAGAGACTGGGGCAGCCTCTAAATAACGCATTATCTGCTGCAGAACTCGTTCATTTCACCATTATTTGCACCCGCAATGGTCGGCTTGTTTACCTGTAATTTGCTACTACCTGCTTGTTACAAGCCGACCGTCGCGGGTGCGGGCGGGGCTCAGAGATGATATCATCCAGGTCAGAAGACATCATCCGGGGTTAGTAGGTCAATCTACAGACCCTGGATGATGATAACAGGTAACTCCGGACTCAATGGGGAATAGCACTAGCGTACGATAACAAAATATTAGTGAAATGAACGTTTTTCGCGGCAGATGATGCGTTATTTATAGGCTGCGTTTCGGTTCCCCATTCACTCCCACTATATAGATATACGCAGATCTAAATATCTCCTGAAGGACTACAAACGACACAATAGTTATATGGGTCAGTAAATGATCCAGAAATAAGGTCCAGGTTGTTAAAAATCAGTAGTTTCCCTTTAACAAGCAATAGTGTTGCATTAAGTTAATGGAGACTCTCTTTGCCTTGTGCTTCCAGGTCTTTCTCCAGCTTGTCAGATGACAGTGAGGAGTCCAGAGCCAGGTACCTCTACAGGCAGTGGGTGGGACTCGGTTTGACCGATGTCCACCTGTCCAATCATACAGTTCTGCTCAGTCTTCCTGGTTCCACGCCCAACACCATCACCGACAGGTCTAGTCACCAGTGTTTCCTGCCCAACGGGCTCCCCTGTGACCAGCGTGGACCAAATGACCTACCGAAGCAGCAGTTCTCCTACGCAGCCTACTCCGCTGTGGGAAGTGTGCAGGTACCTTCCAACACCCTCTACTGACATCTGCTGAATCAAAGGTTGCTCGACCCTTGTGGCTGCTGCCCTATGATCCCACTCTTCCTACCCCTCATCGCCTTCATATTGTCAGATTGTCTCCAGCGCCTAGCCAGTGAAGGGTCACCACTAAAGGTCATAGCTAGAGGTTGCAGCTTCAAATGTTACTGCTTGGCCAACCACAGTTTAACAAAGGAAATAATGATATTTTTTTTCCCTTGGGTCCAATTGATTTGTAGCATAAAGGTCCTTAAAATCCTTTGTGTATATCTTCTGAAACCATTTGGAAACCAATCTTCATTTTTGCACACGAGTTGGTTATTCAATGTTGTTATGACTTACTTAATTGTAAGTTAGAACATTATCTAAAGCATGTCATTGGAAATACTTAACATGCAAACACTACTTGCACACTACATACTATGACCTCTGCTCCATAGTGATGAAATCTGCTGCAAATCATGAAGTGTATTTGTTTTCTACTCCAGCGTAGTTACAATAGAACGTCATTGTCATCATTTTATGAAATAAAAGCAGTGTGTTATTTAAACTGTTGAAATATCACACCAACAGTGTCATCGAGTGGATGGTGGGTAGACTTTGATTAGAGTTTTGCCTCTAGAATAGGGGAAACAGCTAGCCTGATTGATTTCTACACTCTGTAGGTAAGGCAAAGGAACACAATGCTTTATTTAGAAACGGTGCAGAAGGAGTGGAAGGGGATTGAACAAGGTAAGAGCAAGTGCCTTTTTCTGTGACAGAACACTGCATTATATTACCATTTGTTGGCTGCTTCGTGACATTTTAAAAAAACAAAAATACAAAATTAATAATCTGCAGCCTCAACTTCAGATTCAGTTCAGTTCCTTTTTTCACGTACAGGGCCAAATCCTAACATAAGCCGAGAAGAGCAGCCAATAACCACAGAGGAGAAACAGACACCCACTGATCCAGAAATACATACAGAAATGTACAAGGAGAGAGAGGACAGAGATGAAACTGCACAAACTAATGAAGAAAGAATATGACATGTAAAAGTGGCATATGGAGGAGAGGAGACTTTTTGAACTTTGTCATTCGAAAACTGGACAAGGAATGTAATGATCAATGCGCAAGACATCTGAACTCCCCAACCAGAAATAAACTTCTAAATCAGACATAATTTTATAATAACTTAACTCAATGCTGCTAATACGTTCAGTCACCACACTTCCAAACGTAAGTTCAACATCGACAGATGCATTTCCTTAAATTTTGTTCTCCTGAGACAGAGTAGAAGTCCAGAAGCTCTGGTGTTCAAAAAACAAAGCACAGTTCAATTTTCTTCCTGCTGCTCCTTCACTGCAGCACAGAGGGACAATGACGAGAAGTATTGCTGTGTGACTGGTTGATCCCCAGCAGACTCTATTCCCAAAGCTGCTCTAAAAAGACCAGCCCATGAAGACCACCCTTCACCTCCACAGCCTCTCTAGAAAACACAGAGATTTAATCCCAGCTTCACAGCTCAGCTTGACTGCTGACCTCGGACCCACCAGTTTTGTCAGCCAAACTGTAATAAAGGTTCTCCCTCCTCCCTTGCAGTCCAGCTGGCAAGATAGACGTTCTTTATTGCTCCACTTTCCTTGCAGAAGACCGTCACACTTAAACTGGTTAACCTTTGCAGATGAGCCTGGTTCACACAGGGCTAATGATCAGTCATTCTGTCCAGGTACAAATACCATAACGTCATCAGCATAGGCTTGTACACTAAATACATTTTACCTCTGGAAACGTTAATGCTGTGAGGTTTTTCCTGAGTTGGTTTAAGAGTGGATCAATGGCCAAAGCAAATAGCATCCCAGATAGAGGGCAACGCTATCTCAAACGTCTTCAAAAGTGACCACCCACCTTCAACAGAACAGTTAATGAAAATGACCTTTACTTTGTGGCATGGACAAATAGCAATGATCATCCCATAAAATTAATTTTCCTGGTCAACGGGAAAAGAGTCCTACATCTAACTCCTGTAATTTAAACAATGAAATTCAATTCAGTAATGATTGATGCCCATTGTTATGTGCTTAGAGGCACACTATGTCTACATCCATATACGTCTTTAGTCTATTTGAAAGATCCTTTTCAATTATTTTGTACTGAGTACGGAGCAATGAAAACAGTCTCCAGTTTTTAAGTAATCCAAGAAATGGGTACCAGTATCAGCATCACCCATGCGCATCTCCAGGGTAAAATCCCAGGGTTCAGACAGCTCTTACAAAATGAAAAAGGTCTCTCTCCAGTAAAGTCCAGAATCTGTGATAGAACTCTGAAGGAAGTCCATCAATTCTGGATGACTTCCCACAGTTGAGCTGCTGGATTGCTGCAGACATCTCTTCCAAGATGATAGTGGAGTCTAATGATACTGACTGTGCTTCAGTCAGCCAAGGTAGCTTCTCAAGAATCTCAGCCATGAATAGAGCTATTCAAAGCTAGAATAGAAGACGATGGCTAACTTTCTCCTCTCTGATGGATCAGTTGTTATAAACCCACTTGGAAGTTTCAGATGCAACATTTGGTTGTGTTCCCTGACTCTTTTCTTGAACTTAAAGAAGAAGCGAGTTGGGGCATCTATATCTTTAAAAGTTGATATCCAAGCACTAATTAATGCACATTTTGCTCTTCCATGTTTTATCCTTCTCTCCTAACTTCTATTGTTAGTATTTTTTCTTATACAGTATATTATTCCTACTACCAGGGTCTTAATTTCCTCTTCTGGCCTGTCAAAATCATTTCTTTCAATAGCTTCTGCAAAGTGCTGTATTACTCTTGACAGAACATTCTGATTTGTGTCTTGCCTACATCCCACCTCTGAGCCAAGTTGGTAAAATCTTTCTTTCTGAATCTCCACTGACTCCATAACTGCACAAAGCTTGACCGAAAGCTCTATCTAGCAAGAGTCAGCTAAAGTGCAAGTATGTACACCATTGACTAGTGTACCTTTAAAAAAAAATATATATATATATATATATATAATAAAAAAAAAAGTCTAGAGAAAACTGATACGTTGAACAGTTTTTTGTTGTAGGTTGGCTTAGCATAGAGACGGTCTAATCCGGATGCTCCAACATTGCCACCAGTAACTTTTATCCACTTATATTGTGTATTGTTTAAATGTTGAAGTTTCCTCCAAACATTTTCCCAGCCATTTTCTGCACTCATACTGGACAGAAAAGAAGCTGAAGGTGTATGAGGCTTTCGAAGAAAAGTAAAAACAGCATCAGTGCCTCACCCATTTTATTGGTGAGACTTTTATTGGTAGTCAGTATTTTTTTTTTTTTAAGATTAAATCTTTTTTTTTTTTTTTAATCTAAT
>JASGAT010362126.1:0-19806 GCA_030220025.1 Chelon auratus
CACATGAACAATAATCAATGACTCTGCACTGTTGTATATACTCACTGTACAACAACCCTGGTTTGGTGTATATATTATCCTATATTTCATGTGTACAGATGTACAGCTGATGTTGCCCTTAGCGATTGTTAGTGCTTGGTGCATTGACTGTCTTTTCCCTTAGTTGTTCTTAGCCTTAGCTGTTGTTAGCATAAGCTATAGTCAGTCTTAGTTGCTGTTAGCCTTATCAGTTGTTAGTGTAAGCTGTTGTTTGCCTGTATAGATGTTGGTCTTAGTGGTTGTTAGCCTTAGCTGGTGTTAGCTTAGCCACTGTAGCCAGTGTTTTTATCAGAATAGTGTTTTTAATGAAACACTGATTTAAAAAAAATAATCTTCTGTCTCTCAGGAGACGACTTCTCTGCTCAACATGGAGACAACAGCAGAACCAGGAGACAACCGGAGTCAACAGGTAACTCTACGCTTTTAACCACACATATTATTATTATTAGTAGCCTTAGCTGTTAGCCTTTATGAATGTTGATTGAGCGGTTGTTAGCTCTTGGTGTTAGCTGCCTTAGCATTGTTAATAGACATCTACTGACTTAGTGAACCATATCCTGGACCAGCTCCTTGTGTGTTACAACCTCAATTTCTGAGGTTTTAAATTGTGTTCTGTGTGATCTGATCACAAGTGGCCCGCTTAGAGTACGGGTGTGAACACACCCAGGACTCATCTGACCTCCTTCTGTCCTGGGTCACATTACAGACCACCTATTCAACAGGGCTTTGTCTCTAAAATAACTGACATCAAAAGTAAATCAGATCTTAACATGTGAGAGTCTTTCCATCTGGTTCCAACATCTGGATCATGTCTCCAAGTCAACAAGCAGCTGTTGATGGTTCTGATCCAGCGCTAGGTAGAGATCCATTAGAGACAGCAGCTGCTACAATATTCTACTGACCACATGATGGCGCTGCTGATTTACAGACACACACACTGAGATCAGATCTGGAGTGCTGGCTGGGGACGCATGTGGAGACACATTTAGATTAAGACCAGGTGGATGGACAGGTGGGACCAGGTGTTGATGTGAGGTCTGAACAGGGCCTGAGACTCTCTCTGTCCAGACTCATGTTTAACATCGTGAGTCTTATTGAGTCCAGCTCCTCACACCGTCTGTCCGTCTGTCTCCTCAGTGCAGCAGCTGTGACGCCTCCTCGGCCAGATGTTGGTGTCTGGACTGTGATGAAGCTCTGTGCGATGAATGTGTGTCGGCGCATCGTCGAGTCTCGGTGACCAGGTCCCACAGGCTCCTCAACCAGCCGCCTGAAGGCCAGAGAACTATTCACAGACACGAGGAGAAGCCTTCCAGACCTTCCGTTCACTCTGGTCTTAAAGTAGCACACACTACAGGATATGAACATGTCACTCCGTCGCCGGGAAACCTCTCGATTCTTCCCACCAAGTTCTGTAGAGTTCACCCGTCCGAGCCGCTCAAGCTCTTCTGTTTCACCTGCACCCAGCTCACCTGTCGAGACTGTCAGCTGATGGCCCACAAGAACCACAGGTTGTCTAATTTATTATTTTATTTACTACTGCCACATCAGCTCGTCTTCGCCATCCGGGTTTTTCTCTGTTTTACATCACAGTGAACAGATTTCCTTTTGGGACGGTCTCTCTGGACATTTGACGACCTTACCTGTGTTCTGCTTCGTCCCCCTCAGGTACAATTTTGTCAGCGAGGCAGAGGTTATTCTGAAGAAGCAGCTGGACGTCTGCTTTAAACCAATCAGAGCGCAGAGAGAAGCAGTGAGGCGGAGTCTTCAAGACATTGAGATCAGGTACGGGCTGAGCGTTGGCATCTCTCCAGCTTTTAGTTTCTGTGTGAGTGTGAAAAACTAAAAAACAGAAGTGAAAAAGCTGCTCTTGTCTCTTCCTCATCATCTCCGCCTTGGTGCCCTTGAGCAACACTGCTCAGTCGGGCTGCAGCAACTCTTTAAAGTTGTAGATTTGTGTGGAATCAGTTGAAGCGTTCAGAGGTCGCGTCCTCTGGTAAGACTGCCTCAAATAACAGAAAAACATGTGAACACAAACATCAGAAAGTGTTGAATCGCAACCATTAATGAAAGTCCAGGACAGCAGATCCAGAGTCTTAAATATAATTTGAGGCCTGAAAACTGTAGAACCTCATGGGTCTAACTGAAAGATTCAAATAAAGTTTATTGTCTGTGGACTTTCACTATTCTAAAATAATAATAATAATAATAAAAGTGTTTGTTGCTGCTGGGTTTCAGGCTGAAGGACATTAATATGTACAAGTGTAAACTGGAGTCTGACCTGCATAAGAATTACAGCGCCATCACTGAGGTTCTGAAAAAGCGGATGATGGACATCCAGAAAGAGATGGAGGTAAGTAGAGTTCTGTCTTGTTCCGCAGTTCTCTCTTTAGTGTCACTGTTAATCTGAGATTTATCGTCACATTTTTGAAAAATATGTCGTCCAAAACCCAAAGAGATTCTTTTTTATTGAGACAGAAAATAGAAAAGATGACAATCTGAAGCATTTGACAACCGTGACACCAGCAATTATATTTTATCACTCATGGAAGAGGAGACAGTTCTCTGAGTATTTTCTTCTACAAGAAACTGAAATGTGGCTTAAAAAGTGATTTAAATTATTAGTCAGTTACTAAAGCGGCTGCTGATTCATTTTCTTGTTCTGTTAAGAAATCAGTTTATTTCAATTTAATCGTCAATTGTCTTCATAGCCGACAGTTGGCCTCTAATGGATGTCTCAGGCTCTGGTCGTCATGGTAACCCTCTAGTAAAACAAGGAGAACATATAAACATGTGTGGTGTATGGACGGAGCTAGCTCTCGCCTGTATCAGTCACTCCCATTGGCCTAGATTAGTTCAACTTGGTACCGCCCACTCCACATTTTTTCCCCCTATCATCACTACAGCTATGGTTTCTGGTCACACATCTAGCAGCTACTTGTCTCTTCCTATTTGTTATAAAATACATGAAACAGAATGAAAAATAAACCAAACATTTTCCGTTGCAGCAGTTGCGTTGCTGAGTGACCCTTTATTTCTTTGAGCAGAAGGTGTTTGGTTTAGAGTGGGAGCAGATCCAGAAGAGGAGGGTGAAGCTGCTTCAGCTGGAGCAGAGTCACATGTCAGTGACCGCAACTTGTGAAAAAGCCCGAAACACCACCGACCTGTCGACCCTGATCACCTACACAGAACAGGTAAGACCCTCGTCATGAGTCCTGCTCCTCATTTTGTGTCCTGCACCTTTGGTACTAGTGCAGTTACTCATATTCAACACAAGAAACCTTAATAAAGACAAAGATGAGCAGATCAGCGATGAAGAACATGTTTGATCATCTGTCCTCAGATTAAAGCTCAGTTGAAGGATCTTATGGATCAAGACTCGTCTCCACCTCAGACCATGCCTTTCATGACGGTCACTACAGACATGCTGTCCCTATCAGCTGTTTTAAATTTTGGTAAGTTGAGATGGATTTCACCTGATGATTTGTTTCGCTGTATTTTAATTAATTTCCTGCATGCACTCTTCTATTTTCCTCTGCAGACTTTTTTCAGTGACTTGCCTCAGTTATTGATGAAGTGGCCTCTTTGTAGTCGTCTTTCTCATTGTGACGTGAAGATGACAAACTGTTGAACTTGAAATGTTTTGGTGTCCAGGTTTTCTTGGTGTTTCATGGGTCCCCTTCTCTGTGTCAAAAACCTCATGTGAGTACTCAGAAACTCCTGCTGGCTCTTCCTCATCCCCCTCCATCACTCCACCAACCTCCACCTGTGAGCCCTCCCCCTGCGCCAAAGCCACCAATGATACTCCTTCACCTTTTTCTGCAATGTTGAAGTCTATGTCCCATAAATTTTGTCCTCCCTCCTACTCCGGATCGTCCTTCACTTTGACTGCTCCTTCTGCTTCCACCTCCACCTCCACCTCCACCTCTACCTCCACATCTACCTCTACCTCCACCTCCACATCCATCTCCACGTCCACCTCCACCTCCACCTCCACCTCTAATTCCTCTGTTGTTGGGACTCCAGTGATGCTCAATCAAACTGTGCTCCACACCTCCCCTCAGGAGCAGGAACACTGTGGTCAGATGGGGAATTCCATCCCAGGACAGTACAGGCCAGTGTTGCTCAGTCATCAGGGAGTCCCAGTAACTGCTGCAAGAAGCTTAAGCTCTGTTGGACAGAGCCCCTCGTCACCGTCAGACCACCAAACTCTGAAAGACAAAAGCTCTACTGCACTCGGCAGTCTTGTGTCCTTTATAGAACGAATGCATCCAAATTCCCCACAGGAACATCAGCAGCGTTGTCCAAAGCTGAAGGAGGTGGTTGACTCCACCTGTGATCTCGAAGTCCAGCAGAAGGAGAGGCAGCAGGAACCTGTAGAGAATGAACCGACTACGTCTGAGTCTGAAAAAGACAAACTTGCGGAGATCGACTCCATCTCCTCGGAGTTTGAAGAAGACAAATCTATAGAATACAAACTGGTCATCTCTGAATCTGAAGAAGACAAACCCACAGGGAAACCTTCGTCACCGTCCATGTCAGACAGTGAGAGTGAAAAGAGCTCCGTGATTGGACATCTGGATATAAGTTTGAACAAATGGCAGCCCAGAGTGTCTCTGTTGAGACTCCCCAAATCCAGTGACAAAGATATTTACCTTGAAGAGGTAATCAAATACTTCCCGGTAGGAAGTGAATGTTTAATCCATGCAAACAGAATCTACAGCATAACTCTAAGCCCTCTGAGTGAGACTGCTGTGACTTTGTTGTGTTACAGCCTCTTCCCGATGACATCTTGGACGACAGTGTAGACTTTTGCGAACCGCTGTCATCTCCAGAGTCTCCAATGACCCTGGAGATACTTTCCTGTTCTGCGTGTGGATCAGCCAACACTTCAGTCATCTGTTCAGCCTGCTGTCGAGGATACCACAGAGACTGTCATCTTCCCCCACTCGGACCCAGCATTTGGTAAGGATGATTCAGACTCTCAGGTGGATGGGTCATGCCGTCTGATTCCCAGTAGGTGCTCCAGATGATCTGACAATGTTCCTCATAGTTGTTGATGTGAAAACATATGGTTTGTCTCGTGCAGGTCAGTGTGGATCTGCTCGTTGTGTCAGGATCTGTCGGACCCTTCAGACCCCTACAGCTCAGAGAGACCTCGGAGTCCTCAGAGTACCTGTCTCAGCTTGCAGAACCAAAGGGTCAGAGTTCCTACCTATTCTCTTATTATTGTTTTTATTCAGATTCTGAGTTTTTAAAAAACTTAAGCGTAAACAGATGAACAAATCTGGGAAAGACTAATGTTAAACTTTGATTTATCTTTCTGGAAGACAAATACCTCACACGGGGCACCATAAAGCTGAAGTTGAAATTCCGTAGTGAACCAGTCGCAACATTTAAAATCAATGTTCAGCTTCGATTTCAGTCGCCGGTTTACTACATCACAAGAATGCACTTTATTTTTGTTCTTGTACTGTATTTATAGGCTTGGACGCTAGGAAGAGCTACTATTAGCTGAAAGGCTAGGAAGAGAGTTGATCAGTTGGTCTAGACTTCATTCATTCTAGATCATCATATTGGAAATATTTGTGGATTATAAAGTTCAGATGAAGATAAAGATGAAAAAACAAGACGGGTCTTAGTAGTTTACTTTCATCATTTCCTGTTTCTCTTGTCATGTTCTGGGTCTGGTCTGAACTGATCAACCAATCAGACAGAGGTCCAACTAGAGCCAATGGTGCAGGAGACTCCTCAGAACTAAAACAGATGAGTTAAATATGACTTAGTGTCTCTATGGAGCGACTCAGAAACTTCTTCACATTAATTCATGGCGCTAACAGATTTAGGACTGGGAATCGATTCTGTTTCACAATTTCCTGATTCTACTTCCTTTAAAGATATTTCAGTTTCAAGACAACTGGTTTCACATCTTTAATGTGTCTTTAATTTTGTCCAGCTCTTCTCTGTCGTCATACCATTTAAACCCAATCAGCTTTCAGCCCTAAACAGAGGATGTAGGAAATAGAAGAGATTTAAAAAATCAATCCAAAGATTTTATGGTTTTATGTCTTTCAAATGAAGGAATAGTTTTATTATTGTTTTAAACCTAGCCTTAAACACATCTCATGTTTTCATCATGTTTTCCGTCATTGTGTCTTTTGGATTTTGTTGGATTGAAACTGCTGAGATTCAACGCATACTATCTTTGGTTTAATCAGTTGTTTTTAAATCTGAGTTTTTTGTTTGTCTGTTTCAGAGGTGTGAGAGTCTCCTGTTGTTCCTGAAGGTCGAAGGCTGCGCTCGACTCTCTGAGGTCAGTTTATCTCGACATGTTCGCCGCCCCATCGGGTCTCATTCTACTTTAGCTGACTATTTAGTTTTAACAGCAGGTGTCGCTTGAACAAAAGTAATCAAAGAAGACATTTGCCAGAGGTCACTGAGAAATGGCAGAACTGAAGAAAACAAGATAGAAAGTCAGTGCAGAAAATTTCAGACGTGCATAAATACTGACATTTCCTTCATGTGGCTGTTGTGCATTTACCTCTCCAGGGAAACAAATCATCAACTTACACATTGTTGAAAAGGTCTTGTTCACTAGAAGATGACTTTATTGTGTCTAGTATCTGTTTTACCATCATTAGCCCACAAGATGGGGCACAGGCTCAGACTCTGTCAGGCAAGTCACCATGTGGTGCATAGTTGATGGAGAATCATGTGGATAGACTCTAATCCTCCTAGCTTCCTAGCCTCCCAGCTAATAGCAGATCTTCTTAGCCTCATAGCCTCCCAGCCGATGTATCCACTCTCAGTTGTTTTAGAATTTGATGAAATACTGAGACATTAGAAGAAACTCTGACACGATGACTGACAAATCTGATAGTTTTGTCTGAGTGTTTTCTTTGTTAGCTGAGGCTAGCTGGTTAGCTCCAGCTACGTGATGCTTGGTATCAATGGAAAGAGAAGCTTGTCTAGTTTCAGATGACACCCAGCGTGGCAGAGCGGAGCGTATATGTAGGGCACTTATTTTTTTAACACGCTGTTGTCTGGTGGGTTGTTTTCCTGAAGCTGCTTCAGGCTGACGACGGCGTTTCTTTCTCTGTCGTCTACAGTCTGGTGTTTGGTCTCGTTTGAAGATAATATCAGAGCGTCTGACGCTCCGTCGATATCAAACGGCTACACAGTTCGTCCACGACATCTGGGCTTTAATGGAGGATGCCTCCAGCCGTTCCCATGACAACGTGTTGATGGAACTGCAGCATGGTTTCCAGAAGAAGTTGGAGGAAACTCTGAGCTCAGAGCTTCATCCTTCATTCCTGATCAAACCCAACTCAAGCACACGAGCTGCTGCTGCTAGAGCTGGAGGTCCAAACATGTCACTGAACAGAGAGGAAGACGAGGAAGAAGAAGAAGAAGAGTCTGAGCGGTCAAAGGTCGGAGAGGAAGCAAAGTCGATGTCGAGGCTGAGGCTGAAGGAGACGAGGAGGAGGCTGAGGAGCTACCTGGATCTGATCGGTCCGATTTCAAGAGCCAAGAAGACCAAGATGGATGAGTGAGGAGATGTCAGGCTCCGCCTCCTTTAAAGTCACATGACCAAAGTTACAAGTGACTGCAGAAAATTTCAGACATATGATGAAACTGTTGCTGTGATTACAGAACCCAAACATCGGACCTACGTGTTGTACACTGGTGCCGAATGATGACAGAAAGGAATGCAAATGTCAGCTAGCCTTTATTGATGCTAACAGAATAGCCTGTTACTGGGTGCATCAACTGTTGCTGATAAACATTTCTCAGATCACAACTTGATAAAGGGAGTGCCTCTATCAAAACCTCAGCTGTCACATCATCACATTCTATCATTGTGCACATTATAGAATCCATATGAATACTGACACGGTTGAAAACGTCTTGTTCACTACGAGATGGCTGTGTTTATTATCTGTTGTACCAACTTTAGCCCAAGAAGTCAAGACATTACAGCTGTTGTGTAATAACCTATGAATGAATGAATGAATGAATGAATGAATGAAGGAATGATGGCTCCTCCTCCTTTTATGAGGAGCTGCAAAGGGTCATCAACTCCAGACGTTTGACTCATGGATAAACTATACAATTATTGATGAATGTTAACTATTCATCATTAAAATAATAAAAATAAATATATTTCAGAAAAGCTGAGTATTAGGAAGAGTCGGAAGATTTAGATTGAAAAGAATGAATAGTTTGATTAAAAGGAAACATTTCATCAGAGAATCATTTAGAAACAGTATCAAGGTTTTATTTTTAAATATGAAAAAAGTTTTCAATCAATTAATGCTAATTAGAAAGCAATGCTGCTGCTTGTCAGTGCAGATTAATATCAGCTGGTTCAGTTCCTCTCATGATGGGTGAAAGCAAAGAGCTCTCTCCAGACCTTCACAACCTTATTCTTACAGAACACACTGATGACATTGGTTACAGAAGGATTTCTGAACTTGTCAATGTTCCAGTGAGAACTGTTGGGGTCATAATCTGAAGTGGAAACATTTCACCTACGTGTTGTACACTGGTGCCGAATGATGACAGCCACGACCAGGTGATTCCTGACAGAGGAGTTAAAAGAACTATCAGAAGAGTTGTCCAAGAGCCAAGTGGAACTGTGGAGAACTTTAGAAAGACCTGGAATTAGCAGAAAACATTAAGTAAGGCACTCAGCAGTCCATGACCTGTATGCACGGTCAGTATGAAAGACTCTACAGCTGAAGAAAACACATGTTGCTTCACAGCACTTAGGTGTTAATAAAGGAAGGATATGAAGCTGCTAGGACCTGACTGGGATGTGACATCTGGTGAAAATGTCCAGTCAGTAAAACCTTTAGAGATATTCACTGAGACAGATGTGACGTGTTGTGTTGCTGTGGTCAAACGTCTGAAGCGCTGACGTCTCTTTGGTTCAACTTTAAACATGTGATCATTTCTGATAGTTTGTGACGACGTCTCAAAGCTGGAGCTAACCCTAACCCATGAAGAAGAAACCACCTCAGAGTCACAACATATGACTCGTACGACTTGTATACGACTCAAGAATGTGACCTGAACATGTTTCAGATATTTACGTATATTTATATTCTTTTTTCTAATGAACCAGAATAAAGTTTCCAAATAAAGAACATTTATATCGTCTATAAACTCTTTAGTTTGTCTTTTAGAGCTCTAAGACTCTGTAGGAGTTATTAAAGTGTGTGGGACGTCTGCAGTTAATGATGAAGACCAGCAGGTGGAGCCACAACAACATGGAGACTCTGGGTTTAGATCCGTGAGTCAGAAATAATGTTAGGACGTCCCGTCTGAAACAAACTGGAGGAACCTGGTTTTAAATAAATTAGTTCTGCTCTGATCAGTTTTATTTGTTGAGCATCAGTTTGAAAATTTTAATTTTCCATTAAAACCTCAGTTAAAATAAAATTAAGAAAATATTGACACAGTTAAAAACCTCAACCACAGCAGAAGAATGAGTGCTCCATCTAAATATATAAATAAACACATGTGTCNCCCCCACACACACACACACATACACACACTCTCTTAACTAAATCTCTAAACCTGGTTCTCACAAAAACTCACAACATCCACCAATCAGATCCAAGCTACGAGCCGTGGGCTGTGACTCAGAGGCTCCGCCCCCACGGTCTGTGTATAAAGAGCCTTGATCCTGAGCCGGGACGTCCAGACCCCAGACCTCCTCTGATCCAGAACCGATCCCTGATTCCTGATGGTGGTGGAGGAGAGAAGCCGAGTGGAGGCGATGGAGGGAAACCAGCAGAGGGTGGAGGTCAACATCCTTCTGCTGGGGGCCCACGGCGTCGGGAAGTCTGGTGAGAAAAGCTTCAGACTGGTTTAATGTTTAGCTTTTAACCAGAGACAGAGCGGTTCATCACATTATGCTTATAAATAATATAGTTTCATTTATTATCGTTTCCATATAAAGACTAATTTAATGAATCTTTATTTGCTGCTTTAGTTTAACTCTGAGATTTAAGAGAAAGTTTCTTATTAATATTATTAATAATATTATTTCTTATTAAGTTTCTTATTATGATTATAAAACCAGATGTGATTGTGTTTCATCGTATTAATCTACAGAGTCGTCTTGTTTTATTTGAAGACTAATGGATTTATCTTTTGACTGTTTAGTGGAAATAATAATAATAATAATAATAATAATAATAATAATAATAATAATAATAATAATAATAATGATTGAATTGTTGACAGTTGTTTGGTTTCTCCCTGCAGCTCTCGCCGTCAGATTTCTGACCAGAAGATTCATTGGAGAATATGGAGACATAGGTGAGTGTCTTTATTCATTATTACCATTATATATACATTATATATATACATTATATATATACATGTGTGTGTGTGTGTGTGTATATATATATATATATATATACGTTGTCCTGAACGCAATCGTCTGAATCTGTTTCTCTCAGAGTCGATTTACAGTCGAGTCGACAGAATCGAGGGTCAGGAGATCTGCTTCAACATCTGGGACTCTCAGTTCAACCAGGTAGGACACACGTTCACAAAGTAATCAGATTACACACAGAAGTAATCAGAATACATTAAAAAACAAGTAAAGTCAAACACAGGGAAGAGTAATCGGATTACAGCCTCAGTCCAGGTCATTAGTTTGATGATGATGAAGTCAAATCTTTCCTCTGACTCCTCCTCCTCCTCCGTCGTCAGGGCGACCAGTCGTGTTCGCCCAGTGACAAACAGCTGCAGTGGGCCGACGGGATCATCCTCGTCTACGACATCTGCGACCGCCACAGCTTCCTCGCCGTCCAGCAGCAGCTGCAGCAGGTCCGGCGGGGCAGGAAGCCGTCGTCCGCCCCCGCCGTCGTCATCGTGGGCAACAAGCGCGACCTGCGGCGCCACCGCAGCGTCTCCGGCGAGGAGGGCCGGCTGCTCGCCCTGTCGCAGCGCTGCAGCTTCTTCGAGGTGTCGGCGGCCGAGACGTACCACGGCGTCCTGCTGGTGTTCCACCACCTGGTGGACCTGGTCCGGGAGGGCCGGGCGCTGAGGAAGAGCATGGCCGGCGTCCGAGGCATCGTCAGGAGCGTGTCCGCCGTGTTCGCCAAGAAAAGAGCCGAGTAGAGCCAACGGTTGTTTCACCGATTCTTTACCGACGAGCTGAAGAGGACTTTCAGTCAGACGGCGCCTGAGAAAGGTCAAAGGTCAGAGACGAGAAGGACTGAGGTCAGGTCGAGAGGACGAGTCTTCGTTTGAAAAGTGGGTCAGAGAAAAGTTGGACGAGTGTTTCAGAGCGAAGAGGGCGGCCGGAGATTTAGAGCCGGGTGAGAAAATATCTCAACGACGACGGGGAGTTTGGTTCTTGGTCCTCAGAGGATGAACCCTCCAGACTTTACTACAGACGTACAACCAGAACTTTACTACGTTACTTCCTCATCTGTCTCCTCGAGGGACAAAGTGAATCGTTTGAATCCTGAGGGTTGATGGAGTGACTCCCTCAGACTCTGGTCGTCTCACTTCCTGGTCACAGGTTTTATTATATTTAGACGTTAAATGTAAAATGTTTTTTAGGGATCTGACTTAAATGTGTTTTAATGTTTAATCGTGTTCCTGTAAATAAATCTGTATTTATTTGTGTCGTACAGCAGACGCTTGATTAAAACCTGATGAACGAAGTGAATCTGAGTCGGTTTGAATCCTTGTTTCAGAAACACATTTATTCATCTCTCATCTTTTCTACGTCCACTAGTCCTTCATGTCCTACATGTCCTTCATGTCCTTCATGTCCTTCCTCCTAAAAGCTGACAGAGTGAACCTGAGTCGTTTTGAAGAATCTTTATTTAAACATCATTCAGATAAAACTCATCTTTTTAAAAGTGTGGGTTTAGAAACACAGAATCAACTCATAGATTAGTCAGAGGAATAAATACTTTCTAGTTCAGCTGCTATTCACCTCACTCTATTTTCATCTATCTTTCACAGAACGTTCTTTAAACCAACAATAAAACTCGTCTCTAGATGTTAAACCATTACCACAAACAACCAAACCAGATCATTTCATCTCATCTATTGGTTCTAACCGTTAACATAACCCGGTCCTGATCTGATTACTCTCCTACAAATATCTGCTGGTTTGTTTTTAGTGATTTGTTGCTTCGGTCCGTTAGTTACGTCCCTCTGACCTCTGACCTCCCAGTGACTGGGTTTGTTGTTAATCACCTGAACCAGACGCACCTGAGAAGATCGTTGAAGGTGACCACCTTCAGTCTCACCTGTTGTCTTTTTATCTTTTTAATGAAATAACCTTGAGCTTAAAAAGAAAAAAAAAAACAGGAAGAAACATTTTAAAATGATCTGACAACAGGAAAGAGATTTAAACAAGTAGATCTAAGGATCTTCAAACATTTCTTTAAACTAGTTTAGACTAAAATCAAGTAGATTTGTGTTGATACGAGTAAAATATAAAGAAAACAGTTCTGACATTAAAACAGAAGGAATTATAACTTAGACTAAGTCTGTGTGTGTTCAGTTCAAACCTTTAAGATCCTGGTCGTTCTCATTTTAAGCATCAACGTCCTACAATAACAATAAAAGTTATAAAAGACGAGTCAAACGCTCAAAAACACAAACTGTCAGAGGAAGAAGGTCAACAAGGTTTTGTACTCGGCCCACTTTTATTTATCTGAACGCTAACGATGTTCAGATGCAGCCATATGCAGATGATGCAGTGATCTATGTACACGCACTGAAAAGAAAACCTGCCTTTAAACTTCAGACTAATGCAGATAGATAAATAAAAGCAAATATAAACTAATCACGTTAAACAGATATTATGGTTCAGAAACACGTGTCTGGATGTTTGGATCGGCTCAAATCTTTTCAATAAGTTGATTTAGTTTAGATTTATTAAAGACTAAACTGAGCTGGAGAACATTTCTTAACTCTTAAACCATCTAAGGTTTTCTATAAAGATGCTCCTGAAGTTCTGGGACAGATGATTCAGATCCTTCTCATGTTCATCTTCAGAGAAGCAGAGTCCCGGCGTCATTGGTTGAGGGATAATTTGGTGACGGCTCTGTGGCTGAACACGAACGCACAAACCAGCAGCAGCTGAGGCAAAGATGTCTGATCGTCGGGGTCTGAGTCAGGAGGCTGTGATTGGTTAGGGAGCGGGGGCGGAGGGCCTGATTGGCGGGGGATGAGGGCGGGGTCGAGCCTCAGCGTGGCGTTCAGAAGTCGTCCTCCTCTGCGGTGATGGCGGCGTTGTCGGAGGAGTTGGGGCTCAGATACTCGAAGGCCTTCTGGCTCTGGGACACGAACTGTTTGAGCGGCGCCAGCAGGAGGTCGGTGGCGGACGGCCGTCGGTGGACAGCGCCTTCGGAAGGGAAGGACGGGCCCTCCGTGCTGGAGCGGCGGCCGTTGGGGGGGTCGGGGCTCTGGGGGCCTCCGGAGCCCCGGCCGGCTCGGGCGTGAAGACTCCGCCGGCGGCGAGGACGGCTGTCCATCGCCTTCAGGAAGAGACTGTTGGCGGAGTTACGACGAGACGAGCTGTCGGACACTAAGTCCTCCTGGTTCAGGAAGTCCTCCACCTCCTGAGGAGACGGCTGCTGCAGCTGAATCACAAAACAAGGTCCAGTCCAGTCAGAGTTTTACGGTTCAGGTTAGAACTATGTTCACGCTCCATAGTTTTCTACATTTCAAAACATCCTGAACATCGACAAAGAGGACCCAGCAACACATGGAACACAAATGTTCTCATCAGTTCTGGTTCCGGTTCCTCGCCGTGGACTCACCATGTTGTAGAGCGGCGTGGAGTTGATCACCAGCTGCAGGAGGATCTTGGAGAGTTCCTGCAAGTCTCGGAGCATCTGTTGGATCTGGACCGGCAGCTCTCGGATCTCGCGAAGCGGACTCAGCTCGGCTAACGTGGCGGCCCGACCTCTGACCCCGGTCAGGGTGGCCTCCCTCAGACTCTCTGCACGGTACACCAGCACCACCAGGAGGCTTTGCAGGAAGTGCAGCAGCTCATCGGCCAGCTCCAGGACCTTACCCAGCCCCACCTGGAGGGAAGAGACGGACCAGCAGCTCCAGACCAGGTAGAAAACAGGTCTACTGACATTTAATCACTACTTTATCTGCTTCTTACTTCCTTTCTTCTATCGTTATCTACTTCCTCATCTTCCCTACTCCTTCCTGTCCCTCTTTACTTCATCCTTTCCATCTCTACTTCCTCCTTCCTTTCATTCACTACTTTCGTCTCTACTTCCTTCTTTCTCATGTTCTGTTCTTTACTTCCTCCTTTCTTTCCCTAGTTCCTTTTGTCCTTCTTTACTTCCTCCTTCATTTCATTCACTACTTCCTTCTATATTTCCTTCTATTGTTCTCTACTTCCTCATCTTCCCTACTTCTTTCTGTCCTTCTTTACTTCATCCTGTCCTTCTTTACCTCCTACTGTCCATCTCTACTTCCTTGTTTCATTCCCTATTTCCTTCTCCTTTCCTTCTCTACTTCCTACTTCCTTTCATTCCCCACTTCCATCTCTACTTCCATCCTTTCCTTCCCTACCTCTTTCTGTCCTTCTCTATTTCCTCATTTCCTTCCCTACTTCCTTCTACTTCCTTCTGTCCTTTCTTTCTTTACTTCCTCCTTCCTTTCATTCACTACTTTCATCTCTACTTTCTTCTTTCTCATGTTCTGTTCTTTACGTCCTCCTTTCTTTCCCTAGTTCCCTTTGTCCTTCTTTACTTCCTCCTTCCTTTCATTCACTACTTCCTTCTCTTTTTCCTTCTATTGTTATCTAATTCCTCCTTCCTCATCTTCTCTACTTCTTCCTGTCCTTCTTTACTTCATCCTTTCTATCTCTACTTCCTCCTTTATCTCCCTACTTCCTTGTCTCATTCCCTACTTCTCTAATTCCTTCTGTCCTTTCCTTCTCTACATTCCCCACTTCCATCTCTACTTCCTTCCTTTCCTTCCCTAGTTCATTTTGTCCTTCTCTACTTCCTCTTTTCCTTCCATATTTCCTTCTCTAATTCATCTTCCTCCTTCCTTCAGAAATCCTTTAAATCTAAATATTATTGTCATCCTCTTCTTTCCATCTCGTATTTTCTTCTTTGAGTGTTTAAACTAAAAGACAAGAATATTATAATTATTATAATTATTATTATTATTATCAGTGATTGGACAGAACTAGATCTGTTTGACCCATTTCTTTTGATGTTTTAGTTTCCAGTAGAAGCCTCCCTGTTGTTCTTCTGATCTGAACTCAGTCTGAGAACCTCTCGGTCCATCTGGCAGCCTCCGGTGTTTCCCAGCAGAAAACAGAGACGAGGAACTGGACTAGAACCAAGTCTGAGCTGGCAGCAGAACCAAACACGTGAGGGAACAAGGTCGGGGCCGTTTCATCACGTTTGGTGTCAAGGTTTTATGGTTCTTTATGTTTTACAGGAAAAGATCAGAAAAACAACTCAGCAGGAAATAACTTGTCATTCATTTATTTTTCTTGTCGTCTTCCTTCTTTTCCTTTTATACAGTTTTTCTCCACCTTGACCCACTTCCTTCCCATTTCCTCCTTTCATTCTCTACTTCTTTAATTCTACACTTCCATCCCATTTCTTTCTCTGCTTCCTTCCACCCATCTCTACTTCTTCCTGTCCTTCTATACTCCCTTCTTTCCTTTTTTTTAATTTCCTTCTCTACTTCCTTCTTTCCTTCTCTACTTCCTTTCCTCCTTGTTTTTGTGCTGTGGATCTGTACTGAGTTTCTTCTTGTCCAGAACAAAGCTGATTGGTCGGCAGACAGGTCAAGCTTTGGCTGTCGACCAATCAGAGGGCAGCGATGTAGAGAATGAAACATGCGACGGCTGGGTCGTGGGAAACTGTGCGGCGTCTCGTCGGGTATTTGGGTCAAACAGAGGCAGCAGGTGACCTCTGCCCTCCCGGCGCACCGGCCAGATCCGCACGTGAACTAACGAGGCGTCTGATTGGTCCTGACGCGACGACATGTCTGCCTGCTCACCTGCAGCGACGAGGCCTCGTTAGTCTGAACGAGTGAAATCATCCATTAAACGAACAGCTGAAGAATTGAAGCGTCTGCTGCCAAAGATCTGAGAAATATTTACTGACGTCAGAGAGAAAAACAACAAAACGTGACTTAGAGTCCAGAGCAGAGGAACTTTATTCGTCAGAACTATCACTTATCTTTACCTCTTCTTTCCTTTTCTACAGTTTTTACTTCCTTCCTGTTTCCTCCTGTCATTCTTCAGTTATGTCTCTACTTCATTCTTTCCTTCTCAACCCCCTCATTCCCAGTTTCCTTCTCTACTTCCAAACAGTCGTTGTCTGCAAAGGATTCTGGGTAAAGTATATTTTATTTCTGACTCATTGATTCGAGGACTGTGTCTAGAGATGGTTGTAAATCTTCCACCTTTTGTCTGATTTGGTTTATTCGTCCATCTCTAAATCTAATCGGAACCTAAACCTCAATCAAACCTGAACAACCTAAAAAAAAAAATTATGAAAAAGCCAAAAAATAAAGAATAACATTTAATTATAAGCAACAGAACGTCTCAGATAATAAAAGCTTCAGATGGTGCAGGTGTCCAGCCCTGTCCAAACTCAAACATCTAAATCATCTGATGAAGCGCCATAGTGTCTAGAAATAAATAAACTTCTCAGAAATGATCCATAAACACAAAAGTGCACAGACGTTCTGTGGCAGATTCAGGTTGTTTAGACGGTTTAGATGTTTATTTGATTTACGTTTTGCAGTTTTGTGGAGCGTTTGTAATATTTTAGACCTGACACAGAAACCCACAGAATCTACTCGTAGGCTGTTTGAAGCCTGTGTTTTATAAAAGCTGTAAGAGCGTGTTCATTAAATAGTTATGGTCCAGTTTTAAATGTGCGTCCAGTCAGTGGTTATCTCTGACTGTTAGTAATGTGTGTGGGCTGATCATTATCACTCCATCAGCTCAGATGCTTCATGCAGCACGTAGGCAGAGCTCCACCTAAACTGCAGCCGTCTGCAGAGGAAGCACATTATCTCTTTAATGGAGCCGACTCGTCTGTTTGAAACCGTCCATCGTTCCTCAGACGGCTTTAAACCAACCAAGCTCACGTTCATGTCTCTGTGTTTTTACATCTGAAACGTGTGAAACATGTGAAACTGACAGAAATCTGCTTTAAAACGTTAAAAAATGTTTAAAACACAAACATCTCAGACAGACTCATTTACTTTTTAAAGACTCCATCAAACCGCGCCTGGTTTATTTGTTCAGGATGAATTTACGTTCATGTGTCTGGTCACGTAGCAGCGAAACACACACACACACACACACACAGATGTTTAAAGCTCCATGTGAGGACCAGAAGTCATTTAAAGCATTTCCAGGTCCCAAACATAACCAGGACTGTTTGGACTCATATTCTGTTAATACCTGAGTCTGGTCATATTCAACATCAATGTATTTTTCCAGTCACATAAATCATCAGTTTTAGCTCATTAGATATATTGATAACATCATTCAGTCATTACTTTCCCTTCAAAATTATTTTTGTTGTTGTGATTTAATTGAAACGTGTTCCAAGGCAACAGTGTGAACACTGCAGCTCTTCTAGAAACACAGAGTGTCATTATATGCAGACGATTCACTTTTATAATTCTGTTGGTCACTCTCTGGATTTAAATTCAAACTGTAATATTGGTGACAATGACAGGAGGTGTTATTATAGTGATATACTGATATTTATTTGTATGGATTTTATAATGTGCAATGTCACGAAATTGCATCAGATCTAAAAACAACTGATATAAAATGTAGTTTATTTTATTTTATTACCTTTCGTGGTCCTTTAGAGTCTATCCACATGATTCTCCATCATATATGCACCACATGGTGACTTGACTGACAGAATCTGAGCCCTGTGGCCATGAGTTTCCATCTAGATAACACTGACATGTAATATACCAAGAAGACTTGTTTCTCTAGGGAGTTACGTGGGTGAACGACAGCCACATGTGGTTTATAATTATGTTTAATGTTAGATTCATTGGAAAATTTTAGTGTTTGTGTGTGAAGTTTTTTATTTGAGACGTTTTTGTTGCTCTTGAAGAAGCTTGTTGTTTTTATTTTAGTTTAAAGTGGTTGTTTTTAAGATTTTGTAGAGTTGAAGTTTGAATGAGGTTTAGGTTACAGATAGACTTGGAGATAGACTTTAGAATAAGATATTTTTAAAACATTGAAAAGAGTCTGATGTCCAACAAGCGTCTAAAATGTTCCAAACTTTCCATAAAAACTGAAACTATATTATTATTATTATTATTATTATTATTATTAATAATAATATTCATACTAATAATAAAGAGACTTAACTACGAGGGGCAGTGTTGGTCTCGTTCTAAAGTTATTTTCTGAGCTCGGTCAAAGAGTCTAAACTCGTCCTAATGAAGACAGAAGAACAAACTCCTCTGAGAGCAGCTGCTGGACGTCGACGTGTTTCTCTGCACTCGCTTCAGATTTCTATCGGACGGCTCAGTTTGTTTTAGGGAACAGCTGCAGCTTCAGATCAGATCAGAGTCGTTACGGGAAACTAAATCTGGTCTTTAAACACGTCTCTGGTCTGTTGATGTGTTTCTGTTTAATGTTCTGACCATGAACACGTTTTATCTTTAAGACTCGTTTGGTTTTTAATTAAAGGACAACAAAACACAACCAACTGTTCTTAGTTTAGTCAATTATCATCATGTTTGGGGATTCATTTAGTTTATTTCACATTGTTTAGGAGGTTTTGGGGCAAGTTTTGAGAATTGTCTTGGTGTTTTTTATTGCAGCCTTTGCTTTTAAACATGATCAGGTGTGAGGATGATTTTTGTGTCAGTTCCAGGTCGTTCAGATGGTTTATGAACAGTTTCTGAGAAGTGTATTTATTTTAGAGTCTCAGACGGTTTTAGATGTTTTCGTTTGGACGGGTTATGGACAGTTTTAGAGAGGTAGTTAAATCTAACCATAACCTAAACCTCTTTCAAACCTGAACCCTCAAAGATACTTTCTGTCCCACAATGAGAGGAGGACAAAGTGTTTTTCTCAGAAAGGACAGAAAGGTTCAGTTTGTTTCAGGCTTTCATGTCATCGTTTAGAAGAGAAGAGACGGGACGTTTAGTTTTTATAGGTTCAACATGACGTTAAAACCCTCAGAGTGTGGTACGGAGTCCAGTCTGAGAACCTGAGATAGTTTTAGATCCAGTAATGAACCGGTTCGTTAATAAAAGAGGCCGAGATTCAGGCCTCCTCGCTCTAAACTGTGACTGTGAGGAAGGAAGTCCAGCTGGACTCTGGTTCTGTTTGGTCACACCTTGTCGGCGGTGTCTCCCAGCGTCCGGACGGCTCTCTGCAGCTGCTCCCTGACCTTCGCCATGCGGTGGTAGAGCTGCAGGTTGAGGGTCAGCAGGAGGCTACGGACCCGGGTCCAGAGGCCGGGCTCGTCGTCCTCGTCTTCGTCCTCGTACTCCTGCACCCTGGCCTCCCACTCCCGACCTGACGGACGACAATGGACACAGATGTTTGAATCCCAGAGAAAGAACAAAAGAGGTTTGAGGAGCTCGGCCTGAGTTAAACTAAAACATCATTTTATTTATTTATTCTCTTCCCTGTAGTTAGCTGCTTAGAAGTTCCCCTGGGTTCCTCTGGGACCTCTCAGACTATTATGGAGTGATCTTTGTTGGTGGACCACTCCTGTGGAGGGGAACAGTCGTCTT
>JASGAT010362128.1:0-21053 GCA_030220025.1 Chelon auratus
TTGTTTGTTTGAGTCCCGTGGGTGGACACTGGGACCAATTGGTCACTTGCCTGCAGAAGTTACCAAATAGCCCAACCAGTGCCAGTCTGTCTGAATGAACATACAGAAAAGTGCTTATGGTTTCTAAATTTTATTACTTCAGCCGAACTATGAGGGTCAGGGGACATGGCCCCTCAAGCTAAACAAGCCTGACATCACTACATCCACCACAGATATTGAATTAAATGTTAGATTTGTGGTAGACCAGCTTAAAACTGCAGTACCGGGCAAAGGTTTTGGGCATGTTGATGAATTATTAATTCTTGAAATTTCAATGTGTAATATATATTTTAGTGTTTATATAATTTGCTTCCTTACACAGTAAAAGTGAATTCCATGAAGCTCCACAGACTCATGATTATTATGCAGCCCCTTCAATCTTAAGGAAAGTATTAATTATCCTGGATTAAATTTGCCTCAAGTGCTGGATTGTTGCCAACTTTGCATTTTAATCAGCAGAGTTCATTTTTACTGTCACACTTTTTCTGACAGCGTTTCCCTTTTAGTGAATGGATCATGTTCATATCTCACTAATGGGGAATTTCTCTGCTGGAAACCCAAGAAGGTACAGAGTCAACTTTAAAGTCGTTTGGATGAGTTGGTCATCATATTTTCTTTCTGCTTTCTTTATTAACCATCAGCTGCCCCTCTGTTGATTTTATTTATTGTGTGTTATGTCCAAGCCAGTGATAAAAGCTGAGTTTCGGCTGCTGCAGTTAGCGTGAACTCTGCTTCTAAAGCCACTCTGCAAAATTGAGCCGCTAAGTGTGAAAATGTGCTCAAGCCAACTTCTGTCTAATTATCACTGGGCCTAAAGTGAGGCCTAGATGTAGCAGTATGTCATGGGAGGTGTCTTACTTCGAATCATTGGCCACATAAAGGTGGACAAACTCTCTGCGATGTCTCAAACTGATTTCATGAAGAGTTTTGGCTGTTGTCATCTGTCAGTGGCCCTCTCTGCACTAAAGGCTCATTTAAAGCACTGTGGGACATAGATGCCGTAACTTACGCACGTAGCCTACGCCGGTGGGAGCCATTTATACTTGTGCGTCGTCAGTCTGGCTCGCTCTGTAACAACGCCACCCAAACGCTCGTCAGCACTGTGCCTTATTTGCCAGTCGGGTTAATTTTAGTTTCTACTTCATCCTTAATTTTCAACAATGGTGACTGAAAGACGAGTCATATAAATGTTTGTATCTCCTCAGTTCCCCCATGTGTTCCATCTTTATTGATCCAAAACAACCAATAAGAAAATTGCGAAGATGGAAATGCAGCCAGAAATACTAAAGCGGAAACACTCTACTACCAAGCGGACCAATCTCAACTCTTGTGTTCTGCGTTGCCGCAGCATGTAGTTACATTTCTTGGGAGGTGAGCGTCAGCTGCGGTGCTAAGATCTGCGTGCGGTCCATGCTGTTGCTGTGGCTACGGCGTCAAACTGCAACGCAGAAGTCTAAACCGCCTTTTACTCTGGTAATATTCAAAAATGGGTGAGGTGGAGCATGAGTGTACCTGAGTCAGGTGGGTCACTAGTGCTGGTGCACACCTAACTGTATGCATAACTTTGTTATAATTAAAATGATTCAGTCATATAAAAATGGAAAACATGCCTTCTACTGCTGTAAAGTGTTTATTTAAACATGAACACTTTGATGAATGACTCATTTCTTGGATCCAGCCTCAAGCTGACATTTGAGGAAGTGCTGTTTTTGGCACTAGTGTTTTGGCTTCATTTTTCAGTCCTGGATTTTGCCACTTGCTCAGGACCCAAGGATGTACAGTGTGGACTTGTTCGGAAGAGCAAGCCTGCAGGCTGAGATGAACCTGTTCCATAAAGCCACGTTTTGAACAGGCGTTGCACTAATATCGAGTGTGTGCTCTTCTCTGACAGAAAATAAACTTCAGAACAGGGTTACAACAATCAGCATTTCTCTCTGTACTGTATAGTATTTCACTCTCCTCTCAAAGTCTTTCCTTTGTCTCAGTCTTGCCAATGACACACGAGGAAAAGGTCACTCGACGACTATATACCAACAATACTGTGGTTCCTGTGACTTGCTGAACAGCCTTTCATCAGGAGTGTCTTGAAATAAAGCCTGTGCCCTTGGATCCACAGGCCCAGAGAAGAGGGAGGATTGAGGTCAGCTCTTGTGTGTGTGTGTGTGTGTGTTTGCTTCCACAGCAGTGGGAAGAACATCTTAGAAAGTTAGGGCGATTAGCCGCGTTAGTGTCTGTGCTAATACTGGCCCATATCTGCCAATGATCCTCATCAGCCCATATGTTCCCAGAAAGGGAAGCACCAAAGCAGGTAGTGCGCTGACCAGGTTAAAGCTGCGTGTATTTACAGTGATGCAATGCTATTTACAGTGTGGATGAAAGTTTATCTGGCCGGCCAAGTATGGAACAGGACAGTAACAAGCCTAATGCTAATGTACCAGGCTTTGTTTTGTTGAGTGCACTCTAATAAATGTACTGTACTTTCTCTGTCAGGTATCCATGCTGCTGGCTCTGTGACAAGGGGTGAAGATGATGACAAATGTTCTTACAAATTGGGTGCGAGTGGGAACAGGGTGTACCGTGGCCTGTGTTATTACAAAAATAAAGTGTGTGTATGTTTGCGTGCGTGAGCTGCGCTTTGCATATTAGTCCAGATGGTCAAGAAAGGCCTAGTTGAGCCCTCTCTGTTCTTGCTGGCTGTGAAGCAGAGAGATTCTCTCTCTTCCTCCATCTGCTCGTGCTCCGTGGAGTCTCCAGCCCCGCTGCAGTAGCAGGGCAGTTATTAGCCGGCTGGGTCTCAGGGACGACAGTAATTAAGAGATGAGATGGACTTGCGCCGTCCTCCAGGAGTCGGCAGTCTGCTGCAGCATCCTGACTTCTCCCCCATCTCTGGCATTGGGGACCCGCCTCGCCTCCAAGAACCGTTCTGTTTATATAGCAGGTCAGAGAAAACAGGGCAAAACAGACTACGCTGTCCATGTCCTCCTTCAATGTCAACCAGAGTTCATGCTGTTTTATCAAAACCCTATTTTCACCTGATCAAACGAGCAGTACAATACTGAAACAGATTTCACAATCAAATCTACAATTAAGATTTTTATACAATACTTATTGTATAAGAACTAGCGTGGAGCCTCACAGCAAGAAGGTTCTGGGTTCAAATCCATTGGCTGACTGAGGCCTTTCTGTGTGGAGTTTGCATGTTCTCCCTGTGCCTGCGTGGGTTCTCTCCGGGTACTCCAGCTTCCTCCCACCATCCAAAGACATGCTTGTTTGGTTAATTGGTGATTCTAAATTGGCTGTAGGTGTGAGTGTGAGTGTGAATGCTTGTCTGTCTCTCTGTGTTAGACCTGCGATGGACTGGCAACCTGTCCAGGGTGTACCCCACCTCTCGTCCAGTGACAGCTGGGATAGGGTCCAGCCCCCTCGCAACCCTCCAGAGGACAAGCGGCTACAGAAAATGAATGAATGAATGAATGAACTAGCCTGGAAACCAGACCAACTTCTCCACCTACAAAGATTTTGTGGTGGAAAGTTGGACTGGCAGCCCTCCGTTGAGAACTGATTACGCTCCAATCACCTACTTTGGACTGGCTTTACGTAGCGATGGACAGAAGCTCAAGCTAGAGCCGTGTAAATACCTTCAAGGGATCTTTTCTGTTTGCATTCACACTAACAGGAGGAACACTGAAGTGACACATTAACAACATCTCAGGACTTCACTGCTGGTCTTGTGATCATGCATTTTTTGAGGCTAACTATAAGCTGTTACACAGCTGCTATTGTTGCAGTCATGTGTTTGACCAATAACCATACACCTACGCCACTTACAGTTCATGTTGTACTGGGAAGCCTTGAAGTGGGAGCTAAAAAAAAGACCCACAATCATCTTCCTGGATTGACGCCTAAAACAGTTTCAACAGTTATATTGTAACTATGAAAAAGTTCTTGCGTTTCAAAAGAGCCTTATATCAAACTGCAGTTTAGTGTGATTATATTATAATGTAATCTGATAATCCTGAAACTGTACGGTCATTTGTGATACAGGGTACTAATTGGTGTAAATATGGACCTTACTCCTTGCAGCACCCAGCCCCCCTAAAGGACTGAGTTCCTGGTGCATTTTCCTACCTTTCTTTGTTTGTGAAGCACTTATACATAGCCCCAACTAATAATTACTGATCTCTGTGTTCAATGTGGATAATCTGTTGTTGCCAATCTGTTCTTTTGCGCACTCACTAGTTACATAAAACCAACGGTCCAAAAGCGAACAAATATGCAATGCTGACATGGTGTAGATATAGATGAAAGAGGCAGATTTAAGAAGTTGAAGCCAGTAAATGTCTGGATGTTCAACTGATTACTTTCCTGTTAATTAGCGAATTAATTCATTGCTCTGGTGTTACTATAAGAAACTTTAAAAAAATACCAGGGACCGGTGTAAACTGTATGATTGAAGCTATGGCTAATGTTCATTTCTAAAATCCTCATCTACGTAGTGATCTGTTTACCTTCTGTTGTTGGCGTTTATGCAATCACCTTACTATAGTAAATGCCAGCCAATACCCTGCTAATACCTAACTTAAAGTCACATGACACATTATCACTGTTTAATTGGCTGTTACATGAACCTAGTTACACAAACAGCAAATAGTTCCAACTCCACAGAAGCTGCATTGATAATTCTCTTAAATAAGGCGACATATAATGAGTGCAACATTAAATAAGATTTAATTCCAAGATCAGCAACTTTACCACGTATCAGGTGGCTAAAGGTTGAGGCTTTAATGGCTTGAAATGCTCCCACGAGAGCAATCATGAAACAATCCAAGCTGTTAGAAGAGAAGGATGAAGGCGATTTGAAAGAATAAATGGAGTGAGAAGAGAAGTTATTTTTCTGAGAGAAGAAGGCGATGTGAGGGATTTCTTGAGCGGGTTCTCTGCCGATGACAGAATGACTGTAGCAGCCAAAGGTGAAGGCAGTAAATCACCACAGATGGTGGTGTGGAAAGTGCAGCGGGGAGTTTTACTTCATCATCCGATGCAGGGTTGCTGGCGTCTTCACCCCCTGCTCAAAGCTGAGCGTCTTGTCATTCACCCGTAGAGCTGCGCGCACGCCGGTCAGCTGAGCAAACGAGCCGCCTCCATGTCTCTCGCAGACAGACAGAAAATCCCATCAAGTCATGTTTCACCTTGGCCGAAGACAGAGAGCGGCGAAAGAGGAACTGACGCTGAATACACAAGCAGATATCAAGCATTGTGAGGAGCTGCGGCACAAAAGCTGCAATCAATCTCCTATCAGCTCAGACAGGGGCTATTCTTTGCTTAGTTTATTAACACGATGAGGTCACTGAACACCGTGATTGAAGAAGCGAAGATAAGACTGAAAAGGATAACCATCTGCATGTGCGTGTGTCATCCCTCTCCTGATTTTACCCACAGGGGTCAGCTCAGATACTTGTTTATGATGCACAGCTGCTGTGTGTGTGTGCGTGAAGGCAAGGCTGTCTTGGTGAGCCAGGGCTTCTCCCGTATCTTTGACCTTTCGGTCGCAGGCCCCACCTGACTCCCCCCCACTCATTTCCTTTCCTAATTTAAACCACCTCATATGAGGAAAGCCTGTCCACATTCCAGCAGCAATGACGGTTGCGCCGTGTGTGACGACACCTAATCCGTATGCGGTGTTTGTGTGCGTTTGTGCGTGCACGACCTCGCTAATGGACTTGTGTAAGAGGCTCAGAGCGTCACTAGGCTGCTGGGCTAAGTGGCATGTAACCCCCTCCCTCCCCCACAATCACATTTGCAGAGAGAGAAAAACATGCGAATGAGAATATGAACGTGGTGCAGGGATCAAAGCCGGAGCTACTGATTTTTTCAGTAGTTTACTATAGTGTGCACTTAACTATTTAACTGAAAAGGAAAACAGAGTCAGGTCCCTGATTTTTCTTGTGAATTAAGATAAGAAAAAAAAATGGCCTAAAGCTGACAACATTTTGCACAGAAGGTTAGATGGGATTGTGGCGGGTCCAGCCATCTGTTTGTTTTTCCCCTGATGCCTCAGTCGCTCAGCTATTGGAAGGCATTGAAAGTAGTATGGACATTAGACTACCACAAACATTGGCTGACCTTAACACCAAAAGATGTGATAGCAGCAAAACTTAAGATAAATCAACAAATGTGTGTGTAAGCCTCAGTTTTTGTGACTAGAAATTTTACACATGCAGACATTTTAATGCATGTTTTGATGCTAATAATACAAGAATTAGCACCAGTACTTTGGTAGCTGGTGTTGTTAGCTAACGTTAGCCGACATTAGCCAAGCTGTTTGTGGGTAAATACACAATTCAATTGGGATTCGTGAGCTTGTGGTTTTGACACAGAAAGTTGTGCATCCAAAATGGTTGTTAAAGTGATAACCTAATCTATTAGCTGCTGCCACTAGGTAACTGTTGTAGGCATCTAGAAGCTACAGATGCTAGCAGCTAAGAAGCGCTAACGGAACAAAGGTGTAGTTAAAAGATTAGGCTGTTTGGAATATCAACATTTTTCTCACACATATTGCAAAGAAAGCTCTATTGAACTATGTCATCCATTTGCGTCACCGCTGTTTGAAAATAAGGCAGCTACCACGTTATAACTCATGAACCTGCATCAACAAGCCAAAGCCTATGTATAAATATCAGTAGGCTACACATTTGTTTACTTTGATGTTTTAAACAGGTCTCCACCAGTTACTGGGGCAAATATCTGGATCTATAGCTGCTAAATGCTACTTTATTTGAATTTTTGGCCCAGTTTTTGGACACTTTTAAATAATTACACATGTCGTGGATCAAACTGACACAGGAACATCATTGCTGTTCCTTATGAACATAACAGGAGGGTTAACTCAAGAATCTGTTCCATTTCTTTGTTCCTTATGCAAAAAGCAGCCATATGATTGTATATTTCCTCAGCTTATAGCAACCAATCTGATGTGATTCTTGCAACATTCACATGCTAGAGGTCCTGAGTCTATTTGAGGTTTTTGTGTAGGTTGGAATGGCGATCGGTCATAATATATTAACCTCACTCAGCGCCTCAGGTCCTGCATACGCTGCACGTGTAGGAGTGTGTGTGAGAGAGGGAGAAATTAGGCGAGAGATAGTGATAGTGGGATGGTGTATACGTCCATGTATCTCTTACATAACTTCTGACTTAATATTTCCACACAGCCGCAATGATCTCTGCCTGTCAGTCTCTGCTTGGCCACCAGTGTGCATCCACCCAGGGTTTACATAGATTCTATCAGGATTACCTTAACACCCAGACCCCAACCACCACGCACAAACACACACACATCATCCTAATGCACATTACACCACCACTTTAATCCCAAATCCCCTCGAGGTCAATCAAAAAGTTCCAGGTCACAAAGTTATGACGCCGGGTTGAGCATTGGTATCCTACTGTTCCCACCGGCTGAGGATTACACTGGCTGACAGGGAGGGGACTTGTCTCTGGTGGGGACAGTTGCTAAGGGTCAGATATGGTTGACTGAATTACCCTTCCACATGCACACAAACACACACACACACATGCTGCCTCACTCTGCTCTTCATTTCACACAAGTTATCCTCATCTCTCTCTAAAGGACAAACTCTGGTTTATTATATTGTAACTTTACTTTTGCAGTTTTGGTCATGAGATTGTTGCATGCACCAATGCGCTCGTCTTACCTTGCGAAACGAATGCTCTCTGACCTCCCACCTTTCGTTGACATTTGGTTAACACTAGCGAGCAGCTGGAAAAGATGCTGATGAGAGCTGCGGCAGTGACTAAAAAATGAAAACTTTGAAGCTGCAATAAAATATAGAATGACCTAAAGATGCTCCATTGAGCTATGGGGAACTGCAGCATGGCAATAATTCTCTGGGAATTTGTTGTTGTGAGCAACCCCTAATATACTGCACAGCCATTTTTTAACTGTCTCTATAGTATATCTAAAAGACATGCTGAAACAAGGGCGGCCGGACTGGAGTTACTTGAAGCCGATGTACCACAGATGAAGGCGATTTGAAAGGAAGGTGAAGGAGATATCTACGTAAGGCCTTAAACCAACAGGGGGGACAGAGGAGAAGCACTGAGATATAATCTGCTGTCAATGTTCAACACACGCAAGAAGTTTCACCCCCATTCACACCTCGAGACTTAAGTTTCTGGACATGAATGGGTTGTTAGAGGTCCATTCATTTGGGGAAACAAAACATGATCAAAACAGTTTCCTCCAACTACAGGTGAGTATCTGGTTGTTAAACACTAGTCTATTAGAAACGAATAAGCCTCTGAGATGAGTGATGACGTCCAGTTGTCCTTCTTTGCAGCTTTAAACCCACATTAACCACAGTTTTTTAGTTGTTGTTTTTTGCCTCTGGAGAGAGATATAAAAGAGACATTGATAAACAGTATCATCACTTTTTAAGTTATTTATGTTATGTACTGTATATGAACAGTTTTTGTCTCTCCCAAGCCCCAATGGATCTGGCTAGCTCTTCAGCTGCTATTAGCTACACTACGTTTACTAGCTAGCTCTTAACTATCTGCTGTTTAGTGCTGGGATGGCAGCGTACGGTGAATTTTCACAGCTTTCTACCTGGAAACAACTTCATGTTTTGGCCAAAAACAAAGCAATGCAGGCAGTGAGAGTGAACCGAAGCAGCAAAGTTCCGGTCGGCGAGATAAACAATGAGCTGGAACTCACTGAAAACATTCATCGCTATGAGTGACACCTTTCACGTCACCATATTGTTTTACGTAAACCTTTTGTTGATAAAATATCACAAATAGCTGCTTTAAGGTTTAGTTTTGTTTAGTCACCTAAAATTTTGGGTTCATTTAGTTAAACGATTGTGATCATGGTTAAAAGAAACCATGTTTGATTGTTGGTTGCAGGACAGAGGTCTCTGGGGTCGTTATTGGCATGGTCAGAAGAAGTCGGATAAATATAAATTTACACTAAGTCAAATTATATTTTTGATTGACATTAATGACACATCATGGCTCCTTTTATCCAATTGCTTTGTTCTCCTTGGCCACCGAAACACTGGAAACAGCTGTGAACGTGTTGTTTAAACTGATATAGTTAACGTTGTGCCTTTGTAAAGTCATCACGGTATCACAGTCCGTATGAGAATGTTACCAGCTCATGTCTCAACTGTCTTAGACACCAAGTTCTGATATAAGTCAGAGTTACTGACGATCAGAGGACCAGTGGGAAAACTGAATACACAGCACTTGTTTTAGGTTAAAGTTTTTTGCCTCTAGATCACATTAAATCGATATTTGCTCAGACCTCTGCTGCTCTGAGAAGCCCAATAAAAATAAATGCTGGTTGTTTCTGACCAAAGATCAGTATTTCTGTTTTTAAGTCTTGCAGGGGTAAAAACAAAGGCCCTAGTTTAAACAAGCACAGTATAGACATATTATCTGATTCGCTTTATAAGAAATGATTTAAACCTGCTGGGGATGGACGCAAAATCCGTAAACGCCCCGGAGTGAAGGATGAGTCATAAACATTTGAAAATAGTTTTGAATGCCAGCCTCTAATATACCAACAAGAATACCTATATGTGCAAATGTTGCCCCTCCGCACACATACACACACTCATGTGCAGCAGCAACTTTATGTCCAGTGACTGTGTTAAGTTGCTGATAGTAAGATTCAGAGCATAATTCTGCTTACTGACTCATGTGTCTCATTCAGATGATTTATGTTCTCATTTACCATGCTCCCTCGACTCCCCAACTCCCCTATGTTTTTTTTTTCCTCCCCTCTGTAGCTTTCCTGCACTTTTTTCCCCCTCCCCCTCTTTGTTCCACTGAGGGGCTAAGGCAATAAATGCTCTCAGCATTCGTTAGAGTGAGAGCAAAACAAATCTTGTCCTTGCGGTGGCACGGAGAAGCGTCACAAGAACACAAACACCTGTGACGCACGCTCTCCTCATTGAGGCTTGCCCTCTTCTGGTCTGACAGGAATAGCTTACGCTTTTTTTTCTTTCTCCTCCCCCTTCATCCTGGCCGCTTTCATCCTTTTATCACACAGAGAAAGAGAGAAGGGGGCGCGTGGAGAGGGCCTTGAGTTTAGGGATAGAAGAGAGAGCGGAGAGAGGACACGTTAAAAGCACCACGGGAGCTCTAATTCACCTGTTTTGATGCCCATTCATGTGCTAATGTGGACTTTTGTGGATATAATGCCACGCAGATGAGGCGTACAGTCTTTACACAAACAGGACGCGTGCGTGACTGTCTGAGAGGGAGGAGAACCGTGACGGCCTAGTGTCCTCTGAATTGGAGAGTCATCTTCACTTATCCATCATGCGCTTGTTGCGTCGGCTCAGTCGTTTTGCATTTTGAGGAGCTGACAGGCAAACTAGAAAGGGTCACATATCTGCGTTCGTGTTTTTCGTGTGACCGAATGCACACATGCAGAGCGGGGCACACTTGGAGGTCTGCATGTTGGGCCTCCAGTTTCACGTGATTTACAGCTTTGTTTAAAGATCAGAGAGTGTCGAGACACGTACCCCGAGGTCAAAGGCCGGGAGGACATCTGTGATGCTAAAAATGACTGCGACCCACTTACCCAGATCTTCCTCAAAGACGCTGCATCGGCAACGTGAAGGATTGCTGGGTCAGCCTGACCTAATCGGTCAAACCGGTCTGAGCTGGACTTCCTTAAATCTTAAAAATGAACTGATGGCTAAGTCAATTTTTTTGTCACGTTCATTTTTCAGCCATTTTTCAGTTATTTTACTAGAAATTTAGCGTAGCTGTGTGCTAGTTAAGAGCTTATAGGTATTAATCACAGTGAATGAGTCATAACCACAGACACCATAACTTTTACTATTTCTACAAAGGGATGAATTTTAATTACATTTGTGAACCCCTCCTTCCCCTCTAGGTCAAAATGTCAGTTTGTATTGAAAGTACTAGCAAAACTGATTCTATTCCCGTCAGCCCCAATGGATCAATGCTTATAGATGTATTATACGTTGTCTCCACCATTGTCACTATGGTCACACATTCCAGTACATCTACTAGCTAAAAATGCAACATGTCTTTAAGCATCCAACTGCAAACATATTATATAAGTATGATGTTTTTATATCTTGATTTTTAATTAATAAGGCTTCGATATTTCTAGAAAACCTTTCTCCAGTCTAGTAAAAGGATAGTAAAAGGATTTTTCTTAATGTGTTGTCATCTCAGTGGGAAGTCTGTGACCAGGTCATGCATCAGTAATAACGGTTGTAATCTAAGGTGGTCACAAGAAGCACTTTCACTTTTTATTCAAAAAGTATTTGCTTGATTGTAATTTGTTGTGGTGGTGGAGAGATGGCCTGGAGTGTCTTTGTTGGGAAATGATTATGTGTCTGCTAAGATCCTCTGGGCCAATCAGATCCTTAGGATGACTTTCATGCACCGATGGACTGAGGAGTAACAGCGACATAGTCACACACGTCACAGAGTGAATTTGAATTTGATTACGACAAAATGTGCATTAATTGGTTGTAGGACTATCCAATTGCGTGCAGAGGTATTTATTTCTCACTATCGGTTGAAACTCGCCCCATAATGGAGTGTTACCAGACTCATATTCTGATAGGAACAAATCTCTCTGTGGTATCAATTACTTAAGTAAAGCATTTGAATACTTCTTTCACCACTGGGGCACCATTTTGGAGTCTGTGCTTTTAATAGACTCCTGGTGCTAATTAGAAAATACTAACATCGCTCGAACGCCACCCTCATTTGGAACGAATATTTTGGTACATACTTGCTGCGTTGCTGCCTTTAAACGTGGCAGACGTGAGTAACCCTAACCCAAACACTTTTATCACTTGCAAGCTGCGTGTCTGTCTCACATAAGCCCCCTATCACCACACTGGAGCAGATGAATGAGCGTGTGTTTGAAAATAATCACTCATCACGGCTTCTCTGATGTATTTCCTTTCTTCCTCATCGTCAAATAAAAGAAACAGCTCTCGCCGTGACGTTAGGTTGTAACCTGGATGTAACTCGAAGCACCGCTGTGACTAAGCACTGCCTCGTAGAGCTGCTAGCATGGCTGCGGCCTGTTGTTAGCTCATGCCTCAGCTGTCTTCGACACCAGGTTTTGATATGTCAGAGTTACTGCGCCAACTGCAAAATGCGGCAAAGATCAGAGAACCCGGTGGCCGAAATGAACGCCTCAAGATCCCATCAGAGTAATATTTGGTCTTACTACAGCTGCTCTAAGGAGCCACTTGTCTGACTAGGGAGGCGTTTGTAGTGTGTTTTAAGTGCGACACAAGGAAATTTAAGTGTGGAAGCCAGCCATTAGAGTGAAGACATATCCAGGTTAAATAAAAGAGAACGTCAGAAGCGGCGGTGACCCCTGATATTGGTCACTGCACCATATCAAAGAGCAGGTTTCCTCCAGAGGCACACCGTGTCATTTTACAGCACCGATTTCACTCTAGCTGCAAATATTGTTGGTTGAGGACGCATCTGCAGCACGGCTTGTCACATACATACAGTTTTGGATCCTCTAATTCGCTTGTTTACTACATTCTGCTGCCTGTTACCGGTGATTTTTATTCCAGATGCCATCTACGTCACCTGTTGCTTTTTGTGCAGGTCATTTTATTTTATTTTTTTCCCGGAGCTCAGCTTTAGTTAGAATCAGCTGCTGGCTGTCTTGTTAGTTAAAAAGCTGACAGCTGGCAGGTCTGGCAATACTGCTGAGCTGGTCACTAGGTACACCAACTCCTGCAAGGCTCTTCATTCTCACAGATCCGGATAAATCTTGCTCGGTGAACGGCTAAAAACTTCGGAGTTGTTTGTGAGTGTAATGTGTTAGAGTAACCAGTAATGTGGGACGCGGCAAAGATGCTGAAAACACACTATGCTCCCTATTCAGGCTTTATTCATGTTCCCTTTGTAGATCAAAGTATTTACATAAAGAACCCTTAAAGCTGGTTTCATTAATTTTGACAGGTGGAAAGAGAACTGTCTCAAAAATTTCCAAAGCATTTAATGAGCCGTTGTTTTAAGCCCGGTGCCGACACGCGCTTTAAATTAGCCGACACCTCTTTGAAGTCGCCCTTCGCGCTTCAATCAGGAGGAAAACTTCCTCAATTGCGTTCTGTTCGTCCAATTACTGCGCGGCCTTCACAGGCAGGCCGGGCCAAAGGGAATATTGCCATTTGATCATTTTCTTACCCTTACAGGGCCTCATCGTTTGTGATTCACCTTGTTGCTGCGCTGTTGTTGTTGTTGTTTTTGTTTCTCTTCCTCAGACTACATCTGCAGAGGGCTGTCAGCATGAATCAGACACTTTGTGAGCCTCTGGGACGAGACAGAGATCCACTCGTGGCCTCCAGGGATCCCCGTGTTGTTTTGCTTATCAAACCATGAGCTGGCGCATATTTATTTCTGGTCTTTGGAGGTGGCACTGGGAGACTGACCGGATTTAATTAGAGAAACAGGAGGAAACAAACACAGAGGGCTGGAAAGAGCTTCTTATAGATGAGAATGAAATACACCTGCTGCTTTTTACCGCTTCCTTCGATTAGTTTGTAACATTCCTCCAACATCTTTGAATCCTCAGACATCTTAAATTAATACAGACTTTAGTCAGACAGCTTGGACTAAAATATCTAACAGGAACCTAAAGATGAGAATACTGCGCTTAAACCTCAGCTCTCCTCAGTTACAGTTCAGATTCCTGCTTCTCCGTCCTCTCCTCTACACTTGCCTTGACTCTGTCTCAATACATGTTCAGTGTTAGTGGGTAAAACTTGAAAACTTGGAAATTATTGATGAAAGCTGAGCCACCAGAGACTACATTCAGCCTCTTTGATTAGAAATATCCAGCGGTCTGTCCAAACCTCTCACTGCACACAGCAGCAGAATAAAAACTTCATGCTGCTACTAAAACTAATCAATTTACTGCAAAGCCTCTTCAGTATGAATATTCCAAAGGGGAGTAATGTTCCTCCATAAAATATGATATTTAGCTAACCAATTGTTTTTTACTTTAGCTGCGATGGCAGAGTGGTCGTAGAGATGCTGATCAGACTGAGACGTGTCAACAGCGAATCAGTGGATCAGCGTAAAATGCAGCGTGCAGATATTCCAGAGGGTGAAGGTTGACTCAGGTGAAATTTAGTGTTTCAACAACGCTTGGATGAATTGTTATGAAAGACATTCACAGACCTCTCAGGATGAATTATAAAAACATTTTTAATCAAATTTTGACTTTGTCCAAAGCCCTGGTTTATGATCAAATACCCTGCAAAACTCAGTGCAAGTACAGAGTCAGGTGGGATTAACACTGCAGAGGGGGAGGTGGGGAGTAAGATGTCCAATCCATTTTGTTTAAATAAGATTTATTCCCAGATGGCCTTCTAACCAAGCAGCAAGATTCACTTCTGTTTCCATTATCAAAACACAGATGACATTGGGTAGCTGCATAGACAATTGAGGCCAAAAGAGGCCACTTATTTATCATTTATTTCTGTATTCTGTACAGTTTTTTTTGGACTGTAGATCACAAACTGTTACGATTTTAATGATGTGTCTGGCAACAGAATGTTATTAGTGGGGGCCTTTGGGTCCTATGGGTTGAGGGGAGGGACCTCTGTGGATCATCCCACAGATACTTACTTAATCTGTGATCTAGTAAATTTGGAGGCCAGGTCAACACGTTGTGCTGTTCTTAAACCATTTTAGTGTGTCTGCCTGTGTCAGGCTGCATCCTGCTGGGGATGGCTGCTGCCATCAAGGAGTGTCATTGCTATGGGGTGGGGGTGCCTGGTCTGGTCTAGGTGGGTGGTACATGTCTAAGTAACATCCACACGAATGCCAGGTCCAAATGTTGTCTGGCAGAACATTGAATTGTCTCAAGATGGTCAGTGTTGTTTACTTCTCCTGTCAGTGGTTTTAATTTGAAGCAACAACAGTGGAAACAGTTCATTAGTACAGCCCATCTACTATGGCCCAATGAGGATTTAAGTATTCTGCTCAAGGGTACTTTAACCATGGATGCCAAGGGGAAAGCAGTGTGCACCCTCTTGCATCTCTTTGTATCAGTCCTGGGATTTGAACTGGTGACCCTTCAGGCCTGGTCCTCAAACCGCTAGGCCACAGCTGCCCCCATATGAACATGTCAAAAGGAATTCTGGTGTTTACAGATGTTGCAGAAGGCCATGTCGCGGAGATGGGGATAACTTCTTAAATGACATTTATAGCGTGATAAGAATGAGAAATGGCTTGGGAAGAGTTTAAACAGTATCTTCATTTCAGACCTGCTGTCTGGATTGTCATTCTTATTACAAAAAGATGTCACCCTGCTGGATTCCAGTGAAGTAAGGTGTGAGTGGAAGAGAGCACGTAGTTTGAAAGATAATATAATGTGTTGTTTAGCTACAGCTCGTAAGAAGTAACACAAATAATAAACTGGAATTCTTGCCTCTGAGAGAGTTTAAACTTGAAACAGCTAAAAGGAACAATCATACCAACGAACTTTAGAAGATGAAGGGCTAATGAGCCACATCCCCGAGTGCTCATGCTGTTAGACTGCAAGAACTTTTTAATAGGGACAGCGGTGCATTGCATTAAAATGAAACTTGTTGAAATTAGCGTGACTGGGCGCCATATTATTTGAAAAATACGTGCTTTCAAAGTGGATTTCTTGTCCTTGAACCCCTGCTACAGGCATTTGATCTCTGCCAGCTCAAGAAAACTTTGTTCAGCTGTTAAAGGCTTGCTTTTCATGTGAAATATAGAAACACAGGGAGGGGGGTTTCAGCAGCCACCTTGGGCATCTATTTAAAAATAAATAAATAAATAAACAACGTATACTGCAACATTTGCTTTTTGCCACATGTTGTGGGTGATTCAGATGGATTTGCATCTGGTGTGTTTTGCATATTGAGTAGGAGGACGGAGAGTGAAGCTGAGGTTTGGGGCTAAAATACAGCAAAAGAGACAGCATAAAACTGGGGCATAAATAAGGTGTGGGGAGGGAATCTTTTTTTGCGGAACATGCTGAAGGGAAATGACAAAAAGAAATGTCAGTGTGACTTAAGAGAGGAAGTGACAAAGGCAGGAGATGAAATGTGGGTGCCGCTGCAGTTATGCAAAGAATGTTAGCTGAGGAAAAATAAGAGTGCAGCTTTACGGATTCTGACTTTGTGCATATTGGATGACCTTCACTCTGGAAAATATAAATCTATTTCAGCGTGGAGCTCCAGCATGAAATTTCATCATTGCCCTTGGAAATCTAAACTGAAAATCAAAGAATGTGCTCGCAACTGATCTTCAGCTGGGTCTGTCAGTAACATTATACCCAAGCTGTGTGTTTAGAGTATGTCTGTCTTTCTGTCTTGGGCCATGTCCACAAAAGCAAGCTGAGACAAAACTTGGCTTGGAGGGTTTCTTGAAGGCTCATCCAAGTAGCTTCTTTTGTTCATTCCCTTTCACACCTTGAAATTGGAGCCTCTGGTCAATAATGGGTCATTAGACTACCATTCATTGGGGAAGGGGAAACAAGATCAAAACAGATTCCTTCCATTACAAGTAAGTAGTTTCAGGTTGGCAACACCCACAGACGTTCCTATTTAAACCCCGCCAGCATTTTATAACTGAAGAAGCTACTTGGATGAAACCAGGGAAGAAACAACTTTGAAACTCACAGTTAAATGACTGTCACAGACGTCTTTAGCTTCCGTAATGTGACATGACACGACAACATATTAGGTAAAGTTCACAACAGAGTCATTAAATTATATTTTGGCCACAGTATTTTGGAAATGCTACCAAGGTTTTTGCTAGCTTAAACCTCTCGATGTCAAACTGTGCTGCTACCTCCTACAACCTATGTTCAAGAGCAGTTTTGATAGCTACACTTTGTTAGCTTGTTGCCCCAAATCAAATTTGAAAGGCTAACTTAATGCAGATGCTCAAATTCAGTACGCATCATCTAAAATGTAGCCATGTTTACAGAAATGAGGGAAATTGTGATGGTACTGTTACGGTACATTGCTAGGTTACAGCGGATATTGTGTGTGAAGTCTGTGTGTTGAAGCTAGCGACTATTTCAGCTACTGACAGTGGGAAGTCACATACAACCCAATGAATACTGCTGCCTTCATATTGAACTAATGAGCTCCTGGTTACAACATCAGAAATTGTGTTGTGCGTACAGTGTCAAGGGGAACATCAACCTCGAGTCGTGAGCTGGCAACTGTTGGTGTCTAAAAGCCGCTCATGCTAACAGTTTGGCTAAGTAACAACTAAGTAACTGAATGCAAGAAAAACGTAAAGGGGTAATGAAAGGAGGAGGCCGTTGGGAATTTTTCTGAGGCGTATAAAATTATGACGAAAACTCTATGTGACTAAATGGCAGTATCTTAACTTAACATCCACCTCCATCATTTCTGAAAATGCAGAAGGAAAAAGAAATTTTCCTTCTGCATTTGAGCCATCTGTTTGTACACATATACTCAGAGCAGTGGGCGGCCTTGTGCAATAGGTTGGGTGCCTTGCTCAAGGGCCCTTTAGCCATGGATGGTGAGGGGAAGGCACTAATTCTGCACTTTCGTCAGTGTTGCCACCACCATCCTATTAATGGGTGAATAAGTTTCTGCTTTTGACACAACTAGTGCACCAATCAGATTTAGCACTTGTTTGAAAAAGAAAGACAAACTAACCCTCTAGTACATGGTGTCGCAACAGAGGGTGACAATATCTCAATTCCACCAAAAGGCAGTAATGCAAAATTCATGTTTTTACTGTAATACCATAATAATATAATATAGTATTTGCATGATATAAAGATTTTCAAGTAATAAAAACACATTTAAAAAATTCTTGTCATCTTTAAGTGATATTTCGTACAATAGAGGGCTAAAGGAATCAATCAAACTGTCAGATAAACTGTCCTTCCCGGTTCATCATCTGCCTTATAATGACAATGACATTTTATTTCAGACATTTTCACTGTACTCTAGGGTTTACCTCAAAATAAAGTGCCTGAGATAATATAGCTGAACAGCAACTTGTCCGTTTGCCTCTTTCCTTGCCCTATCTAACTTCTTTATTGTGATGTCGTCCAATTCCCAGATCTTGACATTTATTTGAGTGAGGGCAATTTCATCATTACATCTCTGATTGAATGTAAGAAAAAAAAAATAACCCTGAACCCTAACCCTAACCCTCCTTCTCGTCCTTACATCCTTCTCTCTCAAACCATTTTTCATTTTGATTTGACTTTCGATTTTTGCCACAGCCAAACGGGAAAGGAATTATCTTTTAAAATCAAGCTTTCTCTACCCAGCTAATACTGAAGCGACAGAAGGGCCGTAAGCTTCAAAGCTTCCATGTGGCGTATTTCGGTGCGATCGTGTGCCAGGAGACTCGGACTGAGAGAACACAGCAACTCTAAAATGCAAATGGACGCTCAACAATCCAAGGGGGCGCTTAACGTCATGGCCTGCTGTTTGTCCACAGGTAACATATGGACATAATGTGCCTTCGCTAGATGTCATGAAGCCAGAGCTAATTGCTGTGAAGAGATACTTTCCTGTTTTTCTGATACAGTCAATGTGCTAAATAAACTCTCTGGGTCTTCAGCGGGCTACGGTCTCTGGCTGCGCCTCTATAACAGCTGGTTGCCTCAATCAGATCTCTTAGTGTGACTGGAGCCCGCTGTCACAATCTCTAATAAATCTGTGGATGTGCAGATTATAGATATTCTCTCCGGGCTTGTCCTCGTCGAGCCTACCAGCCCTCTAATCCACTTCCTGTCGGAGTATGTACCCTGAGCCAGATGAGCCAGATGTGATGGGTGTGCGTACATATCTGAGTGTTTATCTCTCAAATCCTCAAGTTTAGGCACGCAACATCAAATTATGCAACTTTTAGCTTCCGAAACCAGCCGCCGCTCTGTCCAGTGCGTCAAAGGAAGAGTTCCCTGCAGGTACGATTCAAGGATGTCAACAAATACCTCAGCACACATGCACGCACTGCTTTTGAACCCTCCGGGGAATGGAAATCAGCTGTCAGGGCCGGGGCTCTCAGGTCTGTCTCTGCTGCTATTGATCACTGGTGTGCTCTTCTGGCCTCCATTGGGCTGCCTACGGCACGCACGATAATGCAGAACCTCACTGCTGTCTCATAACCTCTACAACTCCTGGAGACTGGAAAGATTAAGTTCCACGACTCAAATGATTAATCAATTTCAATTACTCTCCATGTGATCAATCATATTCTCATTAATGTCTGAAGTGTTGCCCACAGCTGTACGAGGTCGATCACAAGTCAGGCGCCCAACTTGAACAGCTTTATTGCTCAAGTTCTTGTAAAATATCTTTTACGGTCTTGTAAGAAGCTCAGGCGGGCTGTTAGGGGACGATGATGTTGGCATGTCAGCGGCCCATTGGTGATATCTTGTGCTATATAACTCAAGCAATCTCTGGCAATGTTATCCTTCTGTTGCTCCCATCTCCATTCTGCTCTATTAAAAAAAAACTCCATCAGGCTGTGAAATTGAGCAATATGTTGGTACCTTTCTGTAGAGCGGTGCCATAGCACAAATACAGCAGGATATTACATTACACGCTCAGGTTATCATTGTGCCAAACACTTCAGTGTGTTTATTAGTGAGTCACGTTTTCTGGGTCAGGGACCCTGTCAGTGATCTGTTTGACCACTTCCTTGTGATGAAGAGCAGCCAGGCAGAAATACTGTTAAGTGAGCTCACCTCTCATGTAACTGGAACCTGACATATAGATGAGCTGAGCCACTTCCCTCCCTCTCTCTCTGTAGGCTTGACTTTGTTCCCTTTGGGCTTCTGCCCGCAGATTATCCAGCGCTGGGCAGGGCTGCATGCCTTCAGCGTGTGGTGAGGTCAGGTGAGGCTTTCACAACACTTATCTAAATTTTAGCCAGACCTCAGATTTAGTGTTGTGTAAACGCACAGACTTTGAAGAAAAAATTAAAAAAGCCAAGGAGGTGAGAGCAGGAGATTGGAAAAAGGATCATGTGCCCCCCGGGGTCAAAGATCAGCGAGTTTTAACAAGTATGCAGAGTTATTTGAGATCAGCCAATTCCATGTAGCCATGTGCCTGCAAAGGTCAGTGTGACGCATATGTTTGTCGTCTCTGTGGATGATTCTGTGATTGATTTTACGCATTGCGAGCGCAACTGTGTTTGGGAAAGGAAAACGATCTGAATGCCTCTTTAGAGCAGAGGATGTGGGCAGATTCCTTGAAGGCATCAAAGCCCTTGAGAGAACTGTTACAGAACCTCTGAAGAAAATGTGGCACACTATGCCTGCAGGAGGAAGGCCTCAAACTCTGGCTTCAGGCTTTTCCACAGTTCTTGGAACATCTCAGGAATAAGCATCGACTACATTTACATGGACAGTATTTCCTCTACCCGATTTTAGGAACAACTCAAAAAAACATGAAAAACAGCACAAGGTGTTGACACAAACCTGTGTAGACACTGCATGCAGAACAGCTGTATGATGTAGGAAACAAACAGGAAGTCAGCCAACTTGGCCAGCGGAAGTGCAGGTTCTCAGACGGCTCTTCCGGAGCCACGCGCTAATGAGCATGCTAAATTGCCCTGAAAATGTGGTCGTGGGATCATCTGACTGCTTGTGATTCTCTCTCCATCAATCTGTGTCTTTTAGCAAGGTCAACACCATGTGCTGTTTTTTTTTTTGTTTTTTTGTGTGCCGGTGTCAGGCTGCATCCTGTTGGGGATGGCTGCTGCCATCAAGGAGTGCCATTGCTATGGGGTGGGGGTACCTGGTCTGGTCTAGGTGGGTGCTACATGTCTAAGTAACATCCACATGAATGCCAGGTCCCAGCAGAACACTGTATTGTCACAAAAAAATTAGATTAGATTCAACTTTATTGTCATTACACATGTACAGGTACAGAGCAATGAAGTGCAGTTTAGCATCTAACAAGAAGTGCAATAGGCAG
>JASGAT010362137.1:0-17372 GCA_030220025.1 Chelon auratus
TGGTGCAGTCTACAACCATTTTCACTGTCGACCAGCAACCACAGAGTGAAATGATGTAAGAAACATGACTTCCTCTTCTTTGCACAAGTTTGATAAAAAAAAAAATAAAAAAAATAAAAAAAATGCTCCTTTCAGAAAGGCTTTGTTTTAAAAACACTGAGAGAGGTAAGTGGGGCACTCTTTAGCAACTTCCTGGAGTCTCTGTCGGTTGCCGAGCAACTGTTCCTTACCAAAAAACTCACTTGGCACACAACTACAGCAAAGCAGCAATTTGAGAGTTTTTTTTATTGTTTTTTCTTTTTTCTTTTTATAGATTAAACAAACAAGACACAATGTGTTAATTAGTGAGATTTACAGGTGCTATTTCGTTCTGCTGGGATTGAGCCACGCTTACTGTTTCCAGCGTTTTTGCCAAGCGAAGTTAGCGGGCAGCTGGCAATAGCAATGTAATTAGCTGATTAAATTTATTGTAGCACAGCTCATGCAGTTTTATACCATCATCTCGGTTAAGCTCGGTCAAGAAAACAGACATCGTGCATTTGCTTCTCAGCGTGACGTTTGTTATCGGTTCAAGTGCTTTTGAAAGCGCAGCAGATCTGATTTGCCGGCCTTTATGTCTGCTGATCATGATGGTACCTCACCTACATCACTCATCTGAAATACATAGGTGAAAGCACATTAACAGGACTGGGTAAAAGATAAACATCCTGAACGTCTGGCTCCGTTCCTTCCTACATTAAGCTTCCATCCTGCATTAACTTTGGTTGTACAGCAGCAGCATTTATCCGCTCATATCTGAACACCATCCCTGTTTCCTCTCCACAATCAGCAGTAAGCTTTTTTAACGTGATAACACAGGTCCTTTTATTGCAACAACACAGTGTGTGAGTGTGTGTGTGTGTGTGTGTATGTGTGTGTGTGGGGGTGTCGATCTGGTGGCAGGGTACCATGACACTGACAACACACCAAGCTGCTTCCGTTTCCTCCTCTCTAACGCAGGGTCAATTGCTGCCATTCCAGTCTCTGACTTGTAGCCATTTATCTTTTTCTTCATCTTACAGTCTCTCTCTTTCTCCCTCTGCTCTCTCTGTGAATATATTACCAGTCCTTTGTGTGTTTGCTCCGCTTATTGATCGTCTAGAGTCCAGGTGTCTGATGTTTCAGAGAGACAGAGTGTGAGCTCATCCTTAAAACATTACTGACGTTTGCTTTGCTGCAGGACTACTGTATGGACAAAGGTAATGGCCAACTGACCCCAGAGATAAAGCGTAACCTCTAAACTATGAGACAGTTTACACGTAGTTGGCATACAAGTATTGCACTTTTCATATACTGCACTACGCTCTGAATACAGGATAGTAGGATAGCCACACTTTCTTGTAACTGTTTTCACTATATTTCTCTTTTTAACTCTTATTTAGCTGCTACTCAAGTATTTGTAGCTACTGTCAGGGGAGGAACACAATGCACCATTACCAATATCTCCCTGTCCAGAGTCCCTGTCTGGAAATGATTTGCAAAGATACTGCGCCTCCTCCCATCTCTGCCACAGCTAGCTTTTCACTGTAATGGATTTAACAAATCTGATATCCAACACTGCCTTAAGTACTTGTCATAAGAACTAGCTCTGACCAAACCTTGAAAAAAAACTTAAAAAACACAGGAAAAACTTTCGTAAAAAATAAAAGAATCTATTTATAGTTATTGTTTCCACAGCATAAGAGCAAAAAAGGGGCGACACAGTGGTGTGGTGGTTAGCACTGATGCCTCGAACCAAGAAAGCTCTAGGTTCGAGGGCCTTTCTGTCTTTGCATGTTCTCCCTCTCCGGGTACTCCGGCTTCCTCTGACCATCCAAAGACATGCTGTTAGGTTAATTGGCCATATTCTAAATTGGCCGTAGGCGTGCATGTGAGTGTGAATGTCTCTCTGTGTTAGCCCTGCGATAGACTGGCGAGCTGTCCAGGGTGTACCCCGCCTCTCGTCCAATGACAGCAGGGACAGGCTTCCCCTGTGACCCTTCACAGGACAAGTGGTTACAGAAAATGAATGAGTGAATGAAAGAGCAAAAAGTCTGGCTCCACAAAAGGTTGCGAGAAATCTGATAAATTCACTTTAGACCCCATGGCACCGTTTGTCCACACTTAAGGAAGTCAAGTTACCAGAACTCTGCTTGAGACTCATTAGCTAACAGAGTAACACACCAAATCAAAGGCATATTTTGACCAAAATAAAAGAAATGAAAAGCAGATATCTCTAATTCTGCTGCATCAGTTTTGAGTCCACGTGTCCAATGCTTAATCTGAGGAGTGAGTTGCATTAAATATTACTTAGAGCTCAGTTTAGACTAATATTAGTCATGGTCATACATCCTCTGCTTCAAGTAAAACACAGCACACGATATCTCTTTTTGGGCACCGCTCACCACGGAGCGCACGCCCTCATTATGTCTAACAACGCCCCCTCCTTCTCTCTAACGACCTCTCTTTCTCCTGCAACATCTTCCTAGACCGTATATCAGGGTTACTGCTAGTTAACAAGGCAATGTTACTGTCACTTTGAAAACCTCCTCCTGCCTCCCAACGTTTGACAGCGTACTCCAGATCAGAGCAGTAACCCCCGCATACACTCCCCGGCTCAGAAGTCAAGCGGACAGAGGGCAGTTAAACGGATTTATCCCTATGTGAATGAGTTATTTTACCGGCTTTGACCGCCATGTCTCCCTTCATCCTTAGCCCTGGTCGTGACCGCTGACATCTCATTAACCTCGCTTTCATATAATGTATATTGCACAGTTCAAAGCCATTTCTTCAGTGGCAATAACACTACATCAGCTCGGGCGCCATGGGGGAGATGTAAGAGAGAAGGAAGCAGAGAGCGAAAATGGACGGAGACACAACGAAAAAGACAGCTGACGATGAACAAAGAGGATGCAGAGAGCTCGGGGAACTTAGACAACACTTTCAAATTTTGGTAGAGGACGGAGGAGCTTTGGCAAACAGCACCCCAAGCGTGGGAGCACACTCAGCCAAAAATCTGACACTAGAAATAGTAACACTCACACAGGCAGCAATTAAAACAAGGATCTCCGGTTCTGCGAGTTGAGGACTTTTAAGAGTCGGAGGAAAGATGCTCTTTGGAAATTGGAGGCTGAGGTGTCAGAGGCTGCAAACAAAAAAAAAAACAGACTGAGAAATGTTGTTAAATAAACTCTCAAGTACCAGTGTTAAAGGGCAGGTTGTTTGCATCTAATTACAGACAGAAGTGATTTTGTGCTTTATTTTAAAGAATTTCTGAGGTTAATTACCCATACCGCCGCCCATGGCACCGTTTGTCCTCCTGGTATACTTTAAACTGCCTTCGATTTCGTTGTAAAAATGCGAATGTGGAGATGGATGGACTGAGTCCCTCTGTTTATATTAATTAGTGAGCTAATGGGAAGTGCAGTTCGGTGTGAAGATTCATCCAAAAACTCTGCAGCCAGGAGATCGGAGAGGAAAATATTTGAAGCCATTCCACTGGTGTCACAATCTGTGATGAATTATTCACAAAAAAATGTTGCAAGGTCACAAATGAACCTCCATATTCAAATTTATTTGAGATACCATGCTGCCTGTCTCAGAATGCTTCAACCTACAAATGAGGAAGCTGCATTAAGTGCATTGGGATCCGTCTCTTATTCATCGCAGCCCATCAATTGCTGCTCAGGTTTCCAGCCACCGTCCAAATGGTTTATGGGTCTCAGTATACTTCAAACAAAGCGGTTGTTGTGTCTTCTTCTGAGGCTGGATTTGTGTGTGCCTGACGATTTTTTTGCGACTTCTCGCACCAGACAGAAATGCCAGTTTCACGGTAATTAGCTAAGTGTGCAGATTTCTGAAACTAGGCGTGATATTAACTGCTTTTCCTGACAACTGTGCTACATGAAGAGTCTGCGATGGAGTGATGAACCACTTTTCAAACTTCCAAATCGCGGACAAAATACTCACGTTTCTGCTGGTGTCAGCCAAATAAACAAGTGAAGTGTGAAGTATTTTGTCCTCGATTTAGAAGTTTGAGATGTGCTACCTCTTCACTGAACAACTTCCATTTTAGCGTCCTCAAAGGGAAACTGTAAAAAGATGTACATGTGCATTTCCATAAGCAGATCATCTGTCCAGGCTGCATTCCACCTCTTATCCAATAATGGTTGGGTCATCTTGGTCAATGGTAATTGATTTAGCTCAAATAGTGCAGTGGTAGATATATAACTGAGAAAGCTTTTTCCCTGTGCTGTATTTCCGCTTCTTGCAGTGATTTAATTACCTTGCGGGGCAGCTGGGTTCTCAAGAGATTCATGATTATCACCTGAGAATTCATCTTGCCAGGCTGCAAGGCATGGACCTGCGGCCTGAATCACAGTTGTTTGGTCTGCAGCTTCTTACAGTGCAGCTAGTGTAAGACGTGTAAGCGACTGTTCGTATCTTTTTGATATTTCTCTTACGAACACAAGAAGAATCATCTACCTACATGCTGACTATGCCTACCAGTTGCAACCAAAGCTCTTCACACTGCATATTGTTATTGTGCATTGTGTTTCCTGCGTCGTCATATGGTCCATTAATCTGATTGGTTGTTGTCCCTTGTAGACAGATCATTCATCCAACCGCCTGCCAAGTATTTATTTATTTATTTTTGAGAGAGACTGTTTCAAAGGAGGTTTCACAGGTGGATCAGGGTAATGACCCATCTGGTGTGTCAGGTTAATGATTAATTTAATATCAAGCTTGTAAAATTATATACCCAGTGCTAGATACACAAACTCTGGCTCTGATGTTAGTGCTGCTCTGTCAGAGCAACAGCGGACATTTGGACTAGGAAGGAAACCAAACACATGATACAACATGAAGTGTGTGTGTTGAAAACTGAGCCAATTCAATGTACAAGCACCTTGAATGATTTTAAAGCAGACTATATGAATGTGGACGTCCAGATTCTGCAGCTGAAGATGAAAAACTAGACTGATAATGATGATGATGATGATGACAATAATAACAGACATTCACAGTCATTGCTACTACAACTATAGAAACAAAGAGTCAGTGTGCAAATTCAATACCTAATACTATAAGCTGTCCTCATCTCTGCAGCAACTATCTGGCTGACATCTACAAACAACATTGTCTCAGTCTCAAAAAAACATATTTTCCAATACAACCAAACTCCACTGTTTATTAAAGTAGTTCCCCAAAAGGTTTTAATGCCTCCACCTCTTGGAAAAGCCGTCTTTAATTTCACACAGACCTCTCCTCTCCTGGGAGCTGCTGAGTGTAAAAGTCACGGATGCTCCTGTGGAAAAAGCAATCATCGCTGACCTTTGACTTTTCATCATAAAATCTTTCAAGCGCCGTCTCATCGATGAGAATAATGAGAAGCGTTGCCGCGTGGGGTAAACAAACAACACGACAAACTAAAACAAATAACGCCGTTATTAAACGGAAAACGTGAATTCAATCATGTTTCTAAATATAAAACGCATTTGGGTCTTGCGTTAGAAGAGTGTGCTCCTGAGGAAACGCAGGTTCAATACACATTATGATCTGATGATTACCTAATCTATCATCACTGTACTACTACCGTGCCGAGCACAGTCTACGCAAACACACACAGCCTTTACACAAGCCAAGAAAATAAATCTCGCAATTTGGCGGAAATTTGCTATGCTTCATTTAGGGGGGCTTGATGTAGATTAATGTGCGACGCGAGGGCGAACGTAATATCACAAAGAAGCTGCATGTGTGTCAGTGCGCGTATTAATATTGGTTCCGAGTGGGCTGGAATTAACCTTGTGGAAATCCTCAGGAAACATCTCAGTTAGCAAAAACAAAAGCGCAGCCAGCAGAGGTGGAGGAAGAGAGAAGCGGTTCGGGGTCGTGGAACTGTCCTGGTGGGTGGTGACTGGGGAGATGTGGTGTTATTACGAAGCTGATGAATCTCACAATGTTATGCTGAGTTGTGAAAGACGTAAGAGCATTATACAGTGAGTGGGATTCTTTATCAGACTCGAGAGAAAAATAAAGGATGAGGTGACGCCGCACGCCGCACGCCAGTCATAGCACCGATCCCAAAGAGGAAAAGAAGACTCATTATGCATCACGAAGAAGATGAAGTTCAACCAGGCTCCTCTCACTACAGGGGTAAAAAAAAATCACAGAATATGCCTGTAATTCAAAAGCTATAAGACAAGCCGAATACGAGGAAGAAGAACATTTTTTTTTTCTGCTTATGTAGACATGACGCAAGACCACACTGCCCTTTCCATTTTCAGTACAACAATGAATCGGTGTAGATCTTAGATTTCACATTAAAATAAATGTCACCGTGCAGTTAGTTTTGATGACACAGTCCATCGCAAAACTTGAAGCACAGAAATGTCAGCGTTGCAGACTGTTACCACAGCAGGCAAAGAGAGACACACAAAAAAAGAGACATCACAGTCTGAACAGTGGGTATAAAAAGTCTAAATTTTCTTTGAAATGTGTCACCTTGGTTTCAGAAAGGTTGTTTTTTTTTTTTTGCAAAGAAATATACAAAAGTTCGGAATCATCTTTGTTTTTATTATTTAAAATCCAGCTGATGTATCAGGGGTGTTTTACACCCACTTTAGGTCTTGCAAATACACATTATTATTATAAAGGAATCTTTACCACAAGGTTACCATCATAATTGTAATGAGTATGCTATTAGTCATATTAGTGCTAATAAGCTAATATTAGCATGCTAATATGATAAATTAAGATGGTCAGCATAGTAAGCATTATATTGGCATGACATTAGCATGTTAGCAGCTTCCATCTGAGCATGCAACCGGCCCGTTATGTATCGCAGTCATCCCTGTGCCGAGGTAAGTCCTCACAGGCTGTTGCCTTTTTAAGTTTATAAGAGAGATCAGTGGGTTTTGCCGTAAAATATTAAGTATGCCATAATTGTCCATGAGGAAATATTGTCAGGATCATCAGGTGCGTACATTCAATATGAATATGTCCCTTTTGTGCTTTTAAAAATATGCAAAAAATGTTTTATTAGTTAGTGCAAAGTAGTGGAATATGATTTTGATTCATAGAAAAAAAGCTGCACCACACAGCACTGCGACTAGACAGGATTTCTGCATGTATTATAGGGATTATTTTAGTCCCTATAAGAGGCGACAAAATAACAGCCTGAAAGGGAAGAACATAATGACCTCCCTGTAATGAACGACCCTGACATTTACATCAGCCGCTGACTGATGTGCATTTCTTGCATTTGTCAGGCAGGTGCGCGCACACACACACACACACACACACACCGAGCACTGATGTGAGTAATAAAGGAGACGACTCGTGGAAGAATTCGTATCATAAACGCAACACCTTGCCTTGATGTCGCTGCGCTCCGTGTGTCATCTGCACGCTCTCAAGCTGGTTAAAGGGCTCATCTGACGCCTGCTGCTCAAAGCAGATCAATTCTCTTTCAGGCAGGTGGGAGGCAGGGAATCAGGGATTGGGAGGTGTTACTTGTTTGAGTAACATCCTCCTTGTGAGAGCAGGGGCCTAGATCAATGCCCTGACATAAATGAAAGGGGAAAAGGTGTGAGGGAACAGGGATGGGGGAGCAGAACGACGGGAGGAAAGATGGATTGTAGTATCCACCACAGATTGAACCAAAGCAAAGTGGAGAGTGGCTGAAGGGGGGGTGGAAGACAGAGAAACTCAGAAATATGGCAGAGGGTGGTCACAGAAGCTGAAGAGGTAAAGACAAGCCTAAAGAGTAATGGAGAGAGAAAGCAGAAAATTGAAGAAAAACCGACAAAGAGGGTTTTCACTGTGAGAGCATCAAAGGACAGAGAGGACTGATTGTTGGAGGGGACAGCTCTCAGCGTCTTCAAGGTCCTCTGACTTCTATTACAGTCTCCATCTACGACCAGGCTTTTTGCTTTTTCCGACAAATTGTTCTATATTTCCTCAATTTCTTTCAAACGACGGAGTCATCTTTCTTCCTTTTGTTCGGTGGAATCTGCCGCTATTATCAGGCTTTTCGCTGCCGCTGAACATTAGACAGCATATAAAAAAGGGACATTTGGCTTTCTCTCACTTTTTTTCCGCCATCCATTAAGGGGCTTCTCTGAATCGTTACTGAGTCATTGCTGTATTAAACATTAATGGTATAATTAAACAGCGACAGGTGCGTGCAGAAGGCTTGGATCAGGAGAATGTAACCTCATCTGATTGAAACAATGAATTAATTCACGATGGATTAGAGGAAAAAAAAAACTTTAGGTAACTTGGAGTTGGAGTGTCTTGTTTAACATCTGTTCAGCTGGTTTAAAATAATTGGCTGTGTATAATATATATAGAAGATCCCCTCCGTAACATCAACTATAGGATTCGCGAAGAGCAGGTCTGAAGCTCAGTGTGGTGGCTCCGGCCGTCGCCATCTTTGCATCTGAGGCCATTTTCACACAAACAGGCACTGGCTATGGCTGTGAACTCAGCTCATGTTACAACAAGCCATGAACTCTGGGTAAATTAAAACCTTTATGAAATTAATTAACCTGTAAGACATCTGTTGAGCTTCATCAGAACACTTTACTCAAGTGGTAACGAGCGCTATCCTTGTTCGGGACAGGACAGATTTGAACATTGACCAACATTGTCCTATTCACTTCACCCTTTAGAGGAAAGGACACACAGATATATTTCCCAGTTTAAAAAGAATAAGCAATAATTCATTTAAAGATTTTGATCATACATTCTGTATACCAGAATATTATGTAAGATTGTACTGAGTAAATGGATGAAAATATGAAACCGTCTCATCCATCTCCTCGTGGACGAGATGACAATTTATTTCTGTGACATAAATGCTACATGGGCCTGACGGACAGCTGTGTCCTGTTAAAAGCATACATTTATTGTTGGTTTCTTCGAGGGATCTTTGACAGCGATGAAATGCAGCCTGGTCTTTAAACGCAATTACATACACACAAGCGCAAGGATAGGATAGATACCAGGCGGTGAAAAACAGCCACAAATGCCATAAAACACATTATAAAATCAATATCCACATTCTTCTCAGGGTCATGTTTATGGTGTGGGTGAAGGACAGAGGGGCTGCAGCAGCCTCTTCTGTCCGTCCAGATCACAATGGAAAGCTTAATTAACACACCCAGGGAGGGTGAGAGCCTGATTACTCCCGCTCTCCCTCTGCTTCTTGTCCTATTATTGATACTAGAGTAATACCCTCTGATTTTGCTATTGCAATTGTGTTTAGCCCGGGAATTCAAGGCAAACATACCACCTCAAGACATCTCAAGTCCTGTCATAAAGAAAATATTTTTCAGAGCAAAAGTCGTGAGCACTTCACCTTGACAGAATTATGTTGAGAATTAATTACGAGAAACACAAAAAGAAACAAGACAAGCCAGACAGCCTTACTCTCGTCGGGGTTGGGCGAGGCAAGGATGGCGCTGTGCTTCCTTTTCACCTCTTCAACTTTCTCTGCCAAAGACTCGATGAAACCACGGATCTCTTCCACCTGCCAAGAGAAAGAGACCAAACAAGGTGCTTCAGATGTGCCGAGTGCCGAGACAGGAAGCCTCCCGTGATTAGCCCAGACTGATGTTGACAGAAACTGAAGTGAAGATGTAATTATCATATTAGAGGCAGAATGAAAGCAGAGCGAGGCTGATTTAGATGAAAGAACACACAGATATAAGAACACTTTACCCGGACTTAATCATCTCTGTGACTCCGCAAACACGGGAGCAATCTCTGATGTACGTGTGTTATGTTCGGACTAAATTTGTACATAGAAAACAGGAGGAAAATGATGATTGAGTTCTGCTACAGTTTACAAAACCCTTACTTGCAGACAGAGCAACAGTTTTCCTGTCTTAATGCTAAGCTAGCCACTGGAGTGCTAATTTGAGCTTCATATTTAGCTCTCAGACACAATGGTAGCATCGAAAAGCAAATTACCAAAGATTTAATTTACATAATTGAATGCGTTTGAAGAAAACTGACCCGAGAAGTGCATCGCATCCATATCCTCCTTTGAACTCGTTTGCCACCAAGATCCAGGCCTGACATTCTAACCAATCACCTCCCTCCTACTTCCTGCTGCCGCGTCACCAGCTGTGCAGCCCCTGGCTTTTGGTAACAGCTGGACGAGCAGCGGGTCACATCTGTCAGTGACTTCATCAATCTCTGCTTTCATCTCGGCCTGTCAAACCGCTGATCACTTGGTCCTCCTCTACACCTGCTCAGCTACAGGCCAACCTGCTCTCCCGTTCATCCATCCCTACGACCCGTCCGTGGTCGTTTGTTCTCGTGCATCTATCTCTGGTTCTTCTTTGCACCGTTCCTCTATCACTTCTGACGGCTCTGCTACGTTCCTGAGTTTTCCTCCTCCCAGCCCGGCTCATTATTCTCCAATTATCTCTTTAATTAGCAGCTGATTGGATCTGTTTTCTTTTTTTTTTTAATAACAACATAATTGGTTCTGAAAGATCGCAGGGGAGAGACCAGACACACAGATGTGAGGACAGAGTTAAAAAAACATATAAATAAGAAAGGTGGAAAGAGATCACTAAGTTAAAAAATGTAAGACAGCAAGAAAAAGAGATGGTAAGTAAGCAGAAGATGAAACCACTTTGAGGCGTCTTAGTTTAGAAACCATGTGCTGGTGAGTCACGGTGCGTGTCTCTCAGCTCCAATAAGACATCAGGCAAATTTTTATTTATGTGGGACAAAAAACAGTATCAGACGTTGCTGAAATGCTCGCATACACGCCAAAAAACAAATTAAATGTCACGTGGCCTGTGTATGTCCCTGCCTTGTTAACCAGCCAAAACCTGCAGTTATAAATCGCCGTTTTGTCAAGTTATTCTGGTGTAAAAGTCTTATTTTTATCTGGTAAGGAGGGTGATTTGAGGGCCTGAGGCCATGCTGAGCGTCTTGCCGTTGCTCGCTTCACTGTTGCATCATCAAGTGAAGGATTCGGGGGCATGAGACGAGACTTGATACAAGATGAGTACTGACAGAAGTAATGGTCCTCACTCTCACTAGATATTATGACAAGTAAATAAAATCTTTCGTTGTTTCACCCTTAAAGGGGAATTACCGTTTTTTACAACCTGGACCTTATTTCTCGCATAAAATACGTGGTGTCATTTGGAGTCGTTCGGATGATATTTAGATCTCCGTATATCTGTATAGTGGGAGTGACTGGGGCACCGAAACACAGCCTCTAAATAACGCATTATCTGTCACAAAACGAATTCATGTCACCAGTATTTTGCTATGATACGCTAGTGCTATTCCCTAGTTGAGTCCGGAGTTACCTGTTATTATCATCCAGGGTCTGTAGATTGACCTACTAACCTCTGACCTGGATGATGTCATCTCTGAGCACCCCGTGCGGCTTGTTCACTTGTGATTAGCTACTGCTAGTTTTTTGCAACATGGCTGAATATTTTTCCGATTCTGAGGTTGTGGATGATGACTGCTTATGATGGACGTCCTTACCGTTTTGAGCCAGAGTATACGGATGAGGAGCTCGTTGAAAGGAGGATGCAGAGAGAGGAACAGCTGGCCAAAGAACAACAAACCACTGCACGTCCGCGAATAGATAACAGGTAACTCCGGACTCAACGGGGAATAGCACTAGCGTACCATAACAAAATATTGGTAAAATGAACGAGTCTCACGGCAGATAATGCGTTATTTAGAGGCTGCATTTAGGTGCCCCAGTCACTCCCACTATATGGATATACACAGATGTAAATATCGTCCGAACGACTCCAAATGATACCAAAGGTTTATGGGTGAGTAAAAGACCGAATTTTATGCCAGAAATAAGGTCGATGTTGTAAACAACGGTAATTCCACTTTAATCCTTATCATCATCCACATTTAAAGGACAAATTACAGTTTTTCCTTCACGGTAATGGCACGCACACGGTGCTACAAAGCTAACATGGCTGAAGGAAAAAGATTTCTTTACAGCTTACATCTAGTGACTGATAAAGGAGTACAGTAGAAAACATGCATTACTTTGCTACTAAGATGGTGTCCGTCCGTGAATAAGAAATATTACTTATTTATATAATCATTTGCGCAGAACATCGTCTATTCATACGATATGTGCAATATTAAGAAAAATACAAACACATTTTCTCATTTTCCCAGTTAATTTAAAAAGAATAAGCAATAATTCAACTTTTTAATCATACATTCTGTGTACCAGAATATTATTTAAGATTGTATTGACTAAATGGATGAAAATATGAAACCATCCCATCCAGTTCATGGTGGACAAGGTGACAATTTAATTATATGACATAAAGCTACATGGGGCTGAAGGACAGCCGTGTCCTGTTAAAAGCATACATTTATTGTTGGTTTCTTCGAGGGATCTTTGACAGCGATGAAATGCAGCCTGGTCTTTAAACGCAATTACATACACACAAGCACACGGATAGGATAGATAGCAGGCGGTGAAAAACAGCCACAAATGGCATAAAACGCATTATAAAATCAATATCCACATTCTTCTGAGGGTCATGCTAATGGTCTGGGTGAAGGACAGAGGGGCTGCAGCAGCGTCTTCTATCCGTCTGGATCTCCATGGAAAGTTTAATTAACACACCCAGGGAGGGTGAGAGCCTGATTACTCTCCCTCTCCCTCTCCCTCTCCCTCATGTCTATCTACATCTCCCTCTGTCACATGTTATTACACGTTCCTCCTCTCTGGATTTGATGTCTAACTTCACATCACTCTCATTTAAAAATCTGTCTCTCTTTCTCTCTCACCGTCCCTCCGGTCTCAAGCTGTTCTCTGTTGATGCCTCTGTCTACACTTTTCAGACCAACTTTTTTTTTTTTAATACTTCCTCACTCGAGACGGATGTAACAGGCTGAAATTACCGTCAGATAAAGAGAGGTACGTTTCCATATCATGGATGAAGACAGGCTGTCAGAGGCGAGAAACAGAAATAAGAGGAGAGAAATGTGAAAGAAATGGCTGCAGGCTTCAGATCTCCCTCGCAGCTAAAACATCCGATAATTACTGAGTGTTTGAAGTTATTTCCTGGATTGCTTTGGTACTCACTGTAAATCGCTGGATTCAGGAGATTTAGTTCTGGGGGCTGAAGTAAAACCCAAATGAGCTGAGGGACCTGCTGCAGTAATAAGATAAGACATCACTTGTTGGGTGGTAGCACGTGAGCTGATGAATGAGTCACTGATGGTGAAGAATGTTTGAAGCAGCCGACACCAATCAGCTAATACAAGCGTTACTTGAGTGTCTCTGCCTGCACTTACACTATGCCCTGTTTTAGAGACCATCCTAGCATTGAGAGCGACGATAAGCTCTCAATTAGTTGGACAATCTGCATTTCAGCCCTCAGTTACAAGCACTGGGTCATGAATAAAAGAATAGCACGGTGGCCATAAGCAGCTGAGATGAGGCTTTTCAAATTTGATCGAATAAGAGTTACAGAAAGAATCAAGCAATAACTCTTTACACTGAGAGAAACTCCTTGAGAGGAGGAGACCAGGAAGAATCCTTTTCCATTTGATGAACAAACCGGGGGATGACACTGAGGTAGACCTATGTTGCAATACAATTACCTCAGAACAGTCAGAACAAATCAGAAAACCAAGCTGTTGTCGGCTTTTAATTTAAGGTGGTATTTTGTGCATATAAAAACGCTAGCTACATGTCAACAGATAAAAGTTGCTGTGTACTGTGTGTACAAATGATTTAATGAGAGAGAAATGTTAATAAATTGTGTATTGTTAGCATGGTGTACACATGGGTGATTTAATTAAGGGTTATGTTTCAACTGAAAAAATACCTCTGCATGTAAATGGATAATCCTAAAAGCAAATTCAAGTTAACAAATTCAGATTTCATGTATTACTACATCAATGTTACTCGTCCGATCTTCCAACCCGAGGCACAATCAGTTCCCAAAGGGGCAACTCTAGACCAATTTTCCCACCACTGGATTTTGAGGTCAGGGTCGGCGAGTTGCTTCTGACTTTCCTTGTGACCGCTTTTTCAAATTTTCCGACTTCCCAGTTCAAATGTGAACTGGGATGTCTTTAGGAGTAAGGGCTCTCTTAGCTGCTCTATCCTGTTTCCACCTCAGCAATGCCCAAGACACTGAATTATTAATAGGTTGCAAACTCGTGCACGATATTCATCAAGGAGTTAACTATTTACCACGTTTGCGTTTGGCTTTGCACCTGTGATACACCCAAGTGCCACACAGCCTTGTCCCTGAGCTCGTAAACACCGGAAAAAGCGTGCAATTCGCTGCATTTTAATTAACACTGAAGTTATGCTGAATGGAGAAATCTAAATGCTAATGCACAGGGAGGATGGGGGGGCTAAACAGCTGAGAGAGCAGACAGTGGTTATAGCTGCATGAAAGCAGCGCTGAGACAATAAATGAGCAGGTCTATTTATATGCTGGCTAGCAGCTTGAGTAATTGGGCATGTGATTGAAAAATTTAAAAGAACTTCTTTGCATATAATCGTCAAATCTTTGCACAATATGCAACATGTCAATCACACGCCTGCTGTGGCGCTGGCTTCAGATTGTTTGTCCGTATTAAACACAGTTCCCCTTGTTTTTATTAAATATCTATATAGGGGTTTCGATTCATGCACCTGCAGCTCAGTCACAGATAATTTAGCCTCTTTGTTGAGGCGTTTGTTGTCTCACAGCGCTTTGAATACTCACATATCAAAGTGCTGGCTGCCAGACCTCTTTCATAACTCAGAAATGCTACTAAATGGCATTCAACCTCACAAGACCTGTCTTTACAGAAGAAGCATTTGCAATGGTGATTGAGATTGAAATAGATAAGAGCCCACGTGTAGATAAGTTGATATACACAGGTGTCTTAAAAAATGAAGGTCCCGGCTCATAAAAATAACTGAATTACAGCAGCGACAGGAGATGAAAACCATACGAGATCATAAATATGGATTTTACATAAGATGTAAAGTCTCCTTAGCCTTCCTCTCACTTAAGCTGAATTATCCTGCTTTTTACTTTTAAACTGCTCGCTGTGGGAGATCGGGTCCATTAAAAAGGCATTACAGAGGCCACTTTACTCACAGCCAAAGATGTCACAGAGTAAAGTCAGCCCGGCTCCATATGACTGATGATTCACAGTGGGTCTCCATCTCTCCGGGGAGGAGATGTCAACTGCCGCTACACTGAAATAGGGCCCTCCGACTGAGAGCCATGATGATGTTCATTTTATGTTCCCAGCACATGTGCACAGCATGTACAGGAAAATACACCCTCAAACGCATGCATAGATGCAGTAATACACAGGCTGTGTGCACGCAGGTATCTGTCACGCACAAGAGGAGAGGACAGAAGTGGAATCGCCAACGTTGTTATTCGGAGCTGGATAAGGTGCGACGTGTCTGAATCGATAACAGTCTCTTCAAATGAAATAAAACAGGTAACGATCCGTGCCACACCAGCAGCAACTTCAATGCTTATAAATCATATCAATGCTCCCCAGAGAAGACGGGCGGCATGAGATTGATTACAGCACTCTGAAAACCCAACACCATTAGATTTAGTATTAGGAAACCGATGATACCCAGAGAGATTGTGAGATTGTAGTGTAGCAAACCTGACCTGGATTTTAATTTATAATAGAAAACGATTAACCTACTATGAATCTGTTAATATGTAAACAGGAACAATAGTAGTATTCAAACACAGAAAGAAAATTAAGATAGAGGGATCAGAACAAACCTGTTCAAAGAACTCGTCCATGAAGCCTTTCTCCATCCCGACGGCGACTTCATCCTCCTCCTCTGTCGTCTCCTTCCCCTGAACAAACACACACACATACAGTAAGCAGTTATTTAAAAGATAAAATATATATATATTGTTTTTTTTAAAGATGAAACATATGTAATCATAATTTCTATTAGCAACATTAGTGACGTCTGAACTGGACCATGTAAGGTGGGTTTTTGCATAATTCAAGGTTAAATGGAACAGTATCAACGCTCCCCCCTGCCTCTCCACCCGTCAGCTGATTAGAAACAAGGAGCACTTAACGTCACTTGTAATTAGAACCGCGGGTCGAGTGATTTGCAAGTTATTATTGAATTAGGACCCAGGGGCAGAGGAAACCTTGGCTTTTGCACGCTTCTACCTTCAAAGGCACACATCAGCATAGCCTGGTCTTATCAGAATTTGAACCTGGTAACAAAATGAATTTCAGTATGAGGTGTGTTTTAACCAATATACAAGGAAAGTATACAAGTAGTCCTTCTACCAATCAACAGTGCTGCTAGATGATACGTATAACTATGTTCCGGCTCGACAGAAATAATAAATTATGAAAGGAGTGACTTCAGACCGAAATGTTGTGGGAGAGGGAACTTCAGGATAGCTTCCCGGCTAATAATTCAAAATTTGTGGTAAGGTTAATCAAGACTAACATTAAGACTGGTAACCGAGGAAACCTGCTGTCCTTGCTCTGTCTTAAAACCCCTGCCAAGCATTTCTCTCTCAAACAAATCAAAAAAAGTACACATTTTAAAATGTTAAACTGTGTTATTAAAAACAAACAATAGGATGCAAACCACAGGGACACTACAGTATAAAAGATAATCCCAAGCGTGGGACCTGCCTTTGCTCTCATAATGCCTAAAAAATCTTCTAACAGCAAATGTTTTCAGCTGCAGAATGAAGTCTTAACACTGGTAAGGTCTGAACATTTTCAGTAACTAAAATAAAAACAGATCTTCACGGTCACTAATTAAGCCTCTAAAACCCCGTCTGAAGCCCTGATTGTTCAAACTTCTCAAGCTTTCCACCATGTCGCCAATGATTCACTCTGAAATAAGTGCTTATTTCTAATCACAGATCAGCCATTACACAGCATTAGCAGGGATCCCATGTGGTCTCATCTCATTCATCTAGCCACTGTCAAGCTAATTCAGTCCCCCATTAGCTCCATTTGAGATCCATTTGCTTATCTGTGAGGACAGGGTGCAGTTTCCATCTCCTTCTGCCTTACACCCCCTCCTTATTCTTATCCTCAATTTTCCAAACAGCAGGAAAAACTCTTGAGTCGTACATACGAACATCCCAAATGCCTGTGTGAAAATGATAATTCTGAATATTCTTTTCAAACCGTCACTGAACAAATTCCCTGAGGTCTTGTTTGTCACGACAGCTCTGGACTGTGGGGAGATGTTAGAGCACGGACCACAGATTGGAGGTGAAATGACACATCCTTTATAAAACACGCGGCTATTAAAATAAGAGCACAAGTCCCCCGCACATTAAAATTCTTTAAAC
>JASGAT010362138.1:164-11576 GCA_030220025.1 Chelon auratus
TTTTTTCCAAATGAGAATCGATAAGGGAATCGATAAAGAACCGAATCGTTAAGCAGAATCGAAAATGGAATTGGAATCGTAAAAATCTTATCAATTCCCATCCCTAGATGAGTCACAACTGTTTTAGATGCACAGTATTAGGAAGGTGGTCATAATGTTATGCAGGATCGGTGTATGACAGATTTATTTTTTTAAATGACTGTATTACCTGAAATCCATATGGAAATGTCATAAAACTAGCTACATTTATTAATACTAACCCCAACGACGCCGTTTCCATCCCATCTATCGTGACTGGATTGGATCTACAAAATCTGACTGGATTGGATCTACAAAAACACAGCTCCATTCAAACCCTGCAGTCTGCACTCATGGCGTGTCACCCAACTAACCATGCCTCCGTTAAGCTATGAATGTTTGTTAAAAGCTGCTAAAATAGGAATTGCAACACCCACCTTAACAACTTGATAAAACTCCCTGGCATTATTCTGAGCAAGGTTCTTTGTTAAACTACGTCTTTACTTCGATTTGCTAAGTTGATTTTGAACTGGGGTTTCTTTGAAAGCGCTCAAATAGTCCAGTTTCTCTTTGCCTCTTCTAATTTTCAGTGTGAATCTGACACACAGTACAAATATCATGGAGCATTCAACACATAGCTCATGTATGTAGACTTTAAACACTAAGGGTGAACTGATGCACTCAAAGCAAAAAGGAGCCATCGTTGCACCAATATGTAACTACAATATTTCCCTCCTTCCATTTAACATCATTTAGATTCCCCAGGTCCCATTGATCTGAGATAATAGTTGCCTGTCAGATACACAATGTGTTTCGTGGACCATAGGTATTGATGTGCAGTAGTTGGACAGCAAAACACAATATCTATACCAGACAGAGGAATGCTCAGCCCGCTTGGCTCACCTCAGGTGAGATCAGGCAGAAAATGAGCCTCAATGTCTTTTTTACAACATGGAGGGAGATTGTTTGTGGTATCAAATAAGTTGGTGTCGATCCTTCAGAGCAAAAGAGAGTTAAGCCTCGCAGGTTAGGGGAGTAGGAGATAACACATCCCGGACAAATGACCTCTGGTGATATTGCCTCCAATACGATTATCTTCCTCTGGGATATATCATCCAGAGTGGGCAATCTACACTACGCCCTCTTTTTTGTTTTGTTTTGTTTTTTTAGGAAAACCGTCTCATGTACTGCACAGACAGCAACAGTGAAAATACTTTATTTAAATTCAGCATATTTGTTTGCACCAACAGTAAATCTAATTCAAACGGCACTCAGGGCAGGATCTGAGGACTTCGGTTCTTAATTGTACTTTAATACAAACAAATTCATTTATTTAATTTTGCCACAGTTATGTGCATCTGGGGAGATGTGGCAGCTTTGCACGTACACTGAAAGGATGTCACAGTTATTAGACTGGAAAAATCATTACCAGTGAACATATCATTTACATTTCCTATGACATCTTTTTGGCAAAATGAGCCACATCATTGCCATTAAGCAGAGCTGGGAAGGTTTCCCAATCTCACTCAAGGACACAGAATATTTTTCTCACTCGTATCTCTTATGAGACCGTGTTGTACTGTACTGCCATTTTCATATTCTGTTGCTGTAAACAGATATGAAAGCCGAGACTCTCACGGGCCGCTGTTGCAAAACAATGCCATACAAATGAAGGTAACAAAGAGAAAGAGCAGAATCCGCTCTGACGTGCAACGTGAATTTATGCTCTCATTTTGCCACTTCAGCATTTTTGTTCCTTTTCACCCCGATATTAAAATCCTTTTTCATTCAGCAGTTGAACGTATTGCATGCTGAAGCCGGGGATGTGTTCGAGCTGCCAGAAAAGCTAGAATTATACTGTTAACATTATTTCTTAGCAACATTACTAAAGTGCTATATTTTTATATAATGGTGGGTGTTTGTCATAAATTCGGTGAAATGTCGTACATCAAAGGAGAGTTTCAGGAGAAATGAGCTCTGTGAATGCAATGAACTGACCAAGTAAAACGCCACTAACATTACACCCCGGGCTCTCATTGTTGCGGTAATAAACATGAAACATGCAAATGCAGAGCAGAGCAGAATCCTGTCAGAAGAAATCAGCCGCATCATTATTTACCTTTGGAGTTGCTGGGCGAGCTGCAGAGCCCCGCCTGGAGCTAAACAAATGGCCCGCAAATGCTCAGCATTGCACATCTGGAAAAGTAAGACAAATGTCCCAGTGCGTGAGGGGCTGCAGAGAGTTTCACTAGATAAGACTAATGTAGATGTTCTTTTTGAACACGTGCCGATCAAGTTTGTTTCAACTCGCAGCTCTGAAAGTGGCTTGCTGTGTGGTGTTGCAGGGCACTGAGACATTGAGTGAACATCCCATTGTAATAGTCGTCAGTATTAGTCATGCAGTAATTCTGACTAAGGCTTAATTACATGGTAAGGAAACAGTGCCGGCTGCAGCGCTCTGAATGGCCGGTGGAAGTGAGGAGGACTGAGTTCGATCGCTCGGCTCCCCGACAGTGACAGGCACCTGTTTCCATAGACGCTGCTATTCAGAGCTCCCACGTAGCAAATAACAGGCTGACACATCCCTTCCTGTGAGTGTTGTGATTACACACTGTACAAGCAATAGGAGGGGAGACTAAACATGGAAGCATATAATGGCTCTTTTATGTAACGTGATAAAAAAAAAAAAAACAAAGCACAAAAAACATCATAATGAAACTGAAAAATAGATCTACACTCGAGTACCTACTGCCATTTGTTGCCTTACATTTTTTTTTCATGTTATTACGCTACACTAAAGAACACTAAAATAATCAAATAGTACAAAAAAATTCATCCTACTGCGCGACATAGACAGGTTACAGCGTCGCAGTTACGCTGGTACGCTCGCTCTATAAATACGCCACCCAAACGCTAGTCTGCGTTTTTGCCAGTCGAGTTTATGTTTGTTTCTACTTCCTGCTTCACTTTCAACAATGCAAATGTTTGTTTCGTCGAATCTCCTCAGTTAACCTTTCCTCGATGTGTTCCATCTTTATTGATCCGAAAACAGTCAATTTGAAAATTACTGATAAGCAGCTGCCGGAATTCTTAAAGCGCTACTGTGTGAGACACGCTACTACCAAGTGGACCAATCACAACTCTTGCGGTCTGCGTCGCCGCAACGCGTAGTTACATTTGTGCGTCTGGGCTGTCGCCGTAGCTATGGCATCAAGTTGACTGTATATAAACTGGAGCAGAGCGCTTTCAGTTCTCATTCTTCTCTATAGATATGAGGCACGAAGGCAGCTGTTAAAAATTGTCCACTTCTGGCTCTCTGCAGAGTAGAAGAGGACGTCTTTACGAAAGAAAAACCCCAATGATGGTGATAAAATTAACATGCAGGACTGAAACCTTCCATTGACCCCTTCTTCACCCTCGATATGAGTTTCAGGACCCGAATACAAAGACTAGTGATCTTTTGAAAGACTGTTAGCAACTATTATTGTTTTTAAGTTGTCATTTTTTGATGGGATCAGGACTCATTAGCTTTTCAATCAGACCCAGTATTTGAAACCATATCAATTAGTTAATCTATGTATGTATTAGTTCAGAGTATCTGCTCCCCTCTAGATGCTATGCCTCATTTTACTCTTTCTTTTACCACTATTATGTTAATGATAAATTTCACATGAACGATGGCTTTCTAAATCGTGATGGGCTGAAACCGGAAAATAGCTGTTGTTTTTGACACATGAAAAGAGCCCCTCCCAACAATACAGACCAGTCACGCTAACTTCCCTCAGGAGTGCCATCCTTGTAAATATGCCTGACAGCAGCCAAGAAAACCATCATTACCACAAACAATGCGGCAGGGATGATGGCACGGATAAAAACGAGACAATTCCTCCTAGACGGCTGCACTGCTTTTGAACACCTACTCACTCAGTGCTGCCGCTGCCCCCGCCGTGAGTTATTCTGACTCATTCTCTCCACAGAGATACTGGCCTTTCATACATTGATTGAAAGCCTCACTCTCAAAGGAGCTGATGCTGAACGGCTGACAACACTATAGCCAGTAATGGCTTTTGCTCCGTAGTGCAGACGGAAGGTGCTTTCAGTGCCATTCTCCTCAACCCTCACATTTATAGCCCCCCACAAATTACACTAAGGATCAGCGCCAATGTCTGGTGTTCATTTCCACATCTGCGAGGTTAACCACAGGTAATTTTTTTCTTCTTTTAAGCTGATCCACTATTGAAGTCGTCCATTGTGAGTGGAGCACAAGGCCATCGTCACTTTTCAACAGATTCAATGAAAAGATCGCTCGCCTCCATTCACCGTCTCCAAATTCCTTGTTGCCTTTACTGACTTGTTTACCTTTCCTCGCGTGGCACAGTACAGTGTGCACGGCGCTCAGGAGGTAAACGCACCACCGCGGCAGCCTCAGCAAGATTTAAATCCGTGTCAGCCTGGTGTCTCCTTGCAGCGGCTTCTGTTTCTGTTGCTTTTTCTTTTCATGGTTGCTGTAGCTGGAAAACAGTTACATGGAAAGGTACGATGAAATATTTAACACTGTAGACCGGATTCTGTTAGATCCAAAGTGAACGGAGAGAGCATTGGAGAGTCCACAGAGGCAACATAGTGCTAGTTTACACTCGGCTCAGCCTTCGTTTGGAAAAGAAGGTTGTGTGTATTGTATGTATATTTGTGATTGCGTGTGCAGTATGTATAGTCGGTTAAAATACACAGACGTCTTTGTTTAGTTGATGCGGTGAACTCTTTTTAGACACAAATCAAAAATACATCAACCCTCGGGACAGAGTTAAAAGGATGGAATTCACACGGGAAACCTTTTTTTAAACAAATGTTGAATATGCACAAATCAGGCATAACCTTATGACCATTTCCTCCAACAGTTCTGACTCAAAAGAGAATGGACAATTCAATTCAATACAATTCAAGCACTTTATTTATCCCCCAGGGGCAATTGAGCGGAAGCCACTTAAACACAGGATGTAATATGTGTGAGGGGTCTTGTAGGATCCTGTGAACGGATCTGATTGTTTGCTGTTCACAAAAAGTGGACAGAACTCTTAACTCTAAAGTTAATATACTATTCAAATCCTTTCAGGGACTTGTCGAGTACACACGGGTTAAAATCACTCACGATCTGAATTACACAATTTTTCCCGACCAACAACAGTTGAACCCCAGTTGCTATTAACACAAATGCTTACCCCTCCTCCATGATGCTTTCCAGTGAGTTCAGGGTCCCTGTCGAGCCTGATGGGAGAGCTGAAGCCATCTATGTGCAATGGATTATCGTTGTCGTCTCTTCCAGTTAATCGAATCTCAGTAAATACTAAAATTGACGCTGTCAATTGATTATTGCAGAGTGAGCGTTAGCTAAAATGACTGACGGAAGTGTCCGATGTTTCACGTTCGCCCTCTTCAGTCTAGTCTGACACCTGCTTTTTTCTTTCCATGGGCCTTCTGAGGGTGTCCTGTGGTTTCTGGCAACAGAATGGGTCCTGTGGGTTGAGGGGAGTGGTCTCTGTGGATCAGGCTTCTTCCAGTGCATGCCATAGACACTTGACTAGTTTGGGATCTTGTGAATTTGGAGGCCAGGTCAACACCTTGTGCTGTTTTTCATGTTTTTTCAGTTGTTCTTAAAGCGTTTGTGTGTGTGTGTGTGTCTGTGTCAGGCTGCATCCTGCTGGGGATGGCTGCTGCCATCAAGGAGTGTCATTGCTATGGGGTGGGGGTGCCTGGTCTGGTCTAGGTGGGTGGTACATGTCTAAGTAACATCCACATGAATGCCAGGTCCAAAAGTTTCCCGGCAGAACATTGTATTGTCACAAGATGGTCAACGGTCCTGTCAGTGGTCATACTGTGAATCATCACACAGAAGCAGCATCCAACGAGCTGTGGGAGACAGGCTGTCTACACTTTGCACAGGTTTCAGTCTTCGACTGATTTAAATCGTGTAATTTCAACTTTGCAGTTTTATCTAAAAGCAACAAACGTTGCTGAGCTTCTGCACTGATTCTATCGTGAAGTCGGGAGCGAAGTGGCCATGCTCAGAATAAGTCCAGCATCATCAGAGCTTATTTATTTATTCAGCCTCCGGAGCATTGCTGTGGATGTTTTTCCGCTGTGTCAATGAATGATTACTGGAGCTTTTGGTTTTGCTGTTCAAATGCAATAATATCTGAAGTAGTCATTACAGTAAGGATGGTATTTGCTTATGTGGACTCTAAGGCCAGCACCACCATTTTCCTAAATTTTAAAGCTGTCTCTGCAGTAATTAAAAAAAACATAAAAACAACAACAAAACTAATAGCCTACAGTAAATCTCCTATGGTAACTACTGCCCTCTTTGATTTGTGGAGAACTAGCCAAAGAAAATGCCACCACGTCAGTCCGCCCTCACCGTGTGTTGTGTTTAAGTGGGGAGATAGCGTAGACACGGACACGTTAACTGGCCAATGCGTGCGCTTTTTTTAAAACTCCCATCCACCTCCTTCACCCTGTTCCTCCTAGTGCGACCTTCTCACCTTTCCTCAGGTGTCTCGATGGGGGCAAATCTCCAAGGAAAGGCAATTTAGAACAGCATTAACCACAGCCTGGCCTCTGACCCCAGAGCTTTAAGCTTTAGACAGAACAGCCACGCTCTCTGTTGCTGGTCGGCTGGAGTAAAGAAAAGCATGCTGCAACACTCACAAACACACACACAGACAGACACACAAACACACACACACACTTCCCCGGGGACTCTTTCACCTGATGACCTCCTACAGAAAAGGGGATTATTACGGACTGTGCTGTGAATGCTAGAATTCCATGTTGTCCTTGCTCCTGTAATGCCTCGTGCTTGAGTTACACAGATAATGACCTATCGCCATTCTGGTGAAGAATCCGGTTAGACATTACAGATCCAGTTATTTTTCGTTTCTTTGTTAATACTGCAAGAAAAATGTTGTGGATTAAATGCTGCGCATAAAAAAACTACCTTTTAATCAAATGTTTACTTATTGAAAATAATATTGTTGGTTCTAATTTGGACAATCCATATATTCACAATATTCCTTCATATTACTCACAGGGTTTAGTTTGCAAATGTTTTAAATGCACAACAGCACATAACTCAAAATTCATGGTCAGGTAGAATGATGGATCAACTAGGGTCAAAAGCACTGGCATTGACCTTTTGTGTGAAGACGACCAGTAGAGGACGTGTGTTGATGAGACGCCAGGATTGTCTAAAGATGCTTTTCTTTCTCTTAAAAGACTAATTTAAAATTTAAGCAGTCTCCACAAGCAGCAGTTCACCGTAATGAAATGGCGAGGAAGCTTAAGTTCAGTCAGAAGGGCTATCATTGTCCTCTCTCTCTTTCTCTCGTCTTGCCTGTCTAATCAGATGACTATGGCAGTTTCCTGGCAATCCATTCAGATTGTGCAACGATCCCAGTCAGCTAATCATGTCATCGCTGTCAAACTTGAAATACGTTCTCCTCGGCTGCTGTCAGCTGTTATTTCACTTCACAAGTACAGCAGCCTCCCTCCACCCCGTCCACGTCAAGTCTTCACGATCAGAGCCCAGTTCAAGTTCACTCTTCATCCCATCCTGACCTTCTCTTCTTCTGGACACCATGATAGACTGTTGAGGAAGCCCGAGTATCAAATCACAAAATCACGCTGAAACATGAAACACGTGAAATTCTTCCACAAACATTTTCCGTATTTGCATATTGTCACTGTGACATGTACTTAACTTTAATCTCGACACAGAAGGAGCATAAATCCTCAACCCAGAGCAGACACCTCCCACAGAAGGTCGAGCAGAACAGAACAGTTTTTTTTGTACACAGTCTTTATGAAGCAGCAATTAGCCTGTTTCTCGTGCCTCACTGACCTCCCACTGAACCCACCAATGCCTGTCTACAGAAACCCCCATTAGTTTCCCATTAAAATGTCATTAGAGACAATACACTGGTCTGTCTCACCTGGGTCACTATCGCTTATCATTTGCAGTGAGAGGAATGTGAAAGCACTGAAGTACTGTGGTATTGTCAGTGTCATTATAGACTGTGCACCACCAGTTTACACTAAAGTATACTTCATGAGCCTTATTTGGATATAACTTTACAAAACAGGATTAAACATCACCACACTGAACAACATGGGAAAGCAACCAGGCAAAGAAACCGTTACCAGCGTGATTATGTATTTATTCTTCAAATGCACAAAAACACAAATCAGAGTTCAGTCAGGAATAATATGATCACATATTCTGGGTGTCTCTGATATTTTACATCGGGCTCCTTATATCTACTCACAGCCTGCCTTCCACCTAATCCTACTGCTGTCAGTAGCTGTGGGAATTTAACAAACGAATGGTGGATGTTGTTGTTTAGTGTAAGAAACATGCATGGTCAATTATTCATAAATACGGACTGATTTCCCGACACTCCTAATACGCAATTTCCCTCACAGATGTCAGCAACTGTGCTGTAATTGTGTCGCCTTATTTGAAAGACACTTGCACCTGATTACAGCATATGCGCTGGGTAATAAATGTCAAATTGTCGGGGAAATATGACACATATTCATCAAAAAGAAGGCCAGGCCTGGACACGAGCACTCCCATATACAGATCTCGGTTTTTCATTGTTATGAAATATTGGTTTAGCGTGCACTGTGGATTTATAACACATTACTCCTGGGCGAGCATTTCAAAGTGTGGTTTTTGGTTAAGTATGTGGGCACTTTTCCCCGTTGAGCAAAAGAATGGACGTTTTTTTTTTTTTTCCAATGCTCCTGTGGGATTCCTGTGAACAGTACATTGGAGACTGAGACTTCTTTTATTTTAAGAATTGTTTGCAGTATTAATGCTGGAAACTGAAGAAATAATTGTGTAACTTCTCAAAATGAGATTCCACAGAACAACACAGGAAATCAATTTAAACAGCTAGACCACCTAAAATGCATGATTATTGTTTAATAGTACTTAATAATATGTTTAAAATCAAAATGAAATGGGTTATAGTGTTTCACAGAGCGGTTTCTTAGTCGGCTCCTCTCAGCAATACACAAAAACAAGAACGTAACAAACTGGACCTGCTGGCTCATGATTCTTAAAAATGTCATGAAGCGCAGCAGCTGAATCAATCCTAGTGAGTGTAATTGTTATTTAATGGAGAGTGCTTTCTGTCGTTGGCCAACGCCGGGGTTTGTTTATGCAGGAGCGCGGCATGTTAATCAGCGCCGTCTTGATTATGATTGGTGGGGCTGCGGGTAATGCCGCCACAATCACCATTAGCCATTTGCTTTATCATTACCAGGAGGCTTCTAATAGCGTTACTGCAGGATGTTTTGGGAAAACATCATCAGCCCTGATGGATAACTAGATTTACCTAGCCACAAAGCAAAAAAAGCTGCCTTGAGATCTCCCACCTAATCGCTTGCAAAAACTTTTTATTTTATTGACATCTTTAATATATTTTACAATCAACACTTTCCAGACTTTTATTTCCCTGTAGAGTTGAATTGAAGTCTATAATGGCTGGAAGCAGAAGCTATAAATTAAACAGACTCTTCCTGGAGATGTCTGCTTTGCTCATATTAATAGCTGGGAGACCTCTCTTTGCTCCAGGCAGTTATGCTCTTGTCTGCCTCGCATTCATTTAAGAGCTTCTTTTCTTAGCTCACATTCGCCGAACGGCTCTATTGATTGGTTGAGTCGAACGTATTAGCAGTGATGGATTGCTGTCTTAGTGCTCCACCCATCACAGGAAACGAGCTAGGCGTCAAAGTAAGACAAGCTGCAGTATCAGCTGCTTGGCTGCTCGGGTCACATTTACTTGACTCGGCGTACCCTTTACTCCAAGGACATTTGAGAGAAATCCGGAGGTTGCACGCTGACATGTCAGCATCGAGTTTAGCGATTCAAATGGAAGGTCATGAAAACAGGAATAGTGTTGATCTGGCTGTGCGTGCTTTGTGCGGTGTCTGAAAGGCATATGCTGTTCACACCTCAGTATTTCACCAGCCTTTTGTGCAGTAAATGTATTTGTGTTTTGAGAGATTTAAAAGTGATCACTGACGTGACGCTCACCAGATTTCCTCTGGCAGGTTATTAGACGAGGATCTCAAAATATGAATGGTGCTAAAATTTCAGTAGTGCACTCGTGGGCTCGGCCACGGAGAGCTTTAAAAGAAATCAGTAAGATATTAAAACGCCAGTAGCGACGTGCTAGAGCCAGAGTGGATCCCTTTTCCTGATTCTGATTAAAAGTCTGGCATCTGAATTATGTACAACTCAGTGATTCACCAATTAGCTGTACTTCAGATTGCATAGTTTCGGTGTGTTGATGAACATATTATCCAGCATGAAATGCAGGAGAAATGAAAAAGTACTTCAGTATAATGTCATGAAGTTTAAACTTGTCTTGTATTCTCTAAACTGATGACACAATTTGTATGTTAAATTACACCATGTAAACACCACACTAGAATTTTGGGTAACACTATGTGCACACTATAAAGCATTAGTAAATACTTAATTCTTTATCACTAATCACTCCTACATAAATTCACATTATAATAACAATAAATGATCAATGACGTATTTATTAATGCTTTACTAATGCTTTGTTGTGTGCAGTGTTAACGATTTTTGTCTACAAAAGTACACCAATTTGAAAAGGTTCAAATGAATCACAAACTCGCACTCTCTACGCTGCACAGTGGAAGCCACACGGCAGATAGCATCTTCACCGCATCCCACAAACACATGGTGGCCGAAACCAATCCGAGGCGCTGTTAACCTGTGATTTATGAGACTGGTAACTCTAATGAAGTTCTTCTCCGCAGCACAGGCAGCTCTGAGGGAGTTCTCACGAGAGCCAGTTTTGTCGTAGCATTTTTGAGACTGCTCAAAGCCGTCCATAATATGCCATAAGGACAAGGCTCATGTGTTAACTGAAAACAATTCCAGGTGACGGCCTCATGAAGCATTTCATGATTGACATATTAAATTACAGTGTTACATTATATTATAGTGGCCGACTGGGGCCCTTCTATGTAGAGTTTGCATGTTCTCCCTGTGTCTGCGTGGGTTCTCTCCAGGTACTCCAGCTTCCTCCATCCAAAGACATGCTCATTAGGTTAATTGGTGATTCTAAATTGGCCGTAGGTGTGAGTGTGAATGGTTGTCTGTCTCTCTGTGCTAGCCCTGAGATAAACTGGCGACCTGTCCAGGGTGTACCCCGCCTCTCGCCCAAAGACAGCTGGCATAGTCGTATAATCGATAATCGTATGAGCTGATGAGATGTAGATTAAAAAGAAAGGTGAGAGATAGAATAAAACACAGTAATATGATTAACATACGATTAGGTCGTAAGCCAGTAT
>JASGAT010362139.1:0-20696 GCA_030220025.1 Chelon auratus
ACCGACTGGGTGAGGAGGCAGATGACGGGGCACGGGGTGAGAGTGGGCACAGTGTGAGGGATGGCAAAGGGCGGTTGTGTATGTATGTGGGGCTGGGGGGGGGGGTCACACCGTTCCTCCACGGCAGATGGAGAATGAAAGGGGTGCAGGGTGACCCGGTGATTAGACAGACCCTTATTAAATCACAACCAGGCTCATTTGATCTTTTATCCGGCTTTTTATCTTTCACTTGTCATTCAAAAATTAATCAGCGCAGGGCACAGAAGTAGAAAAATAAATCACTGCTCCAGACTGCTTACTGTAAAATCTATCAGTAGCCCAGACAGAGCAGATATTTCCCCAGAGGCTCCCTTAGGCTTCTGACAGCATAGTCTTGTTGTGATGTTTCTCTCTGCAGACGGTGGCCCGGTGACTTCTTCGCGTTATTCTCTCACCACAAGGATGAGCCCTGCACATTTAACAACTTCATATCAACTACACATGACACCCTATCATTTTCAAACCAAGGGTACATCAGAGACCAGCCGTGCCATGTGCGGCGCCCAATCCTCTGAGCATCTCCAACCTTTAGCAATTGACTGAGCCACTTAGCTTCTTAATAACCCTGGAAGGATCTTATGATTTCATCAAGAAAAACTAAATTTCCTCAACTCGTGTTCTCTATTATACAAGAGAAGGAGAGATCAGAGGAAAAGACGTCCAACTGAAGAGTGCAACTGGAATTTAAACGGCTCTCCCACTACTCCAGCTTAGATAATAAAAAAATGAATGCAAATGAAGATGAACTTAGGGGAAAAAACAAGCTAAAGCAAGCAAAGCGGCAGCATGAACATTCTGCATATTAAAAATGTTTCGAGCGGCCTTTCAGGAGCAGAACTGGAACGTTTTCATCATCTTAAACGCTGCGGCGAGGGAAGCCAGGGACAATACGTGACAGAGGCGAGACAACAGAGCAGCGTGGGTCTTGTTGGGATCGCGTTCCGAGCACAATCGGAGGCTCCTCGACGTTTGGAAGCGCGATTTCGTGGTCAGGGAGGAACAAAAGGAGGAAGCGGGGACGACGGGAGAGAGCGCCGCGTCAACGCCGCATCTGTTTTCACACGTCGCAGGCGAGGACTGTGCCTTTACACGGTATGTTACATCTGTTCCATAAACGCGCTCTCTCTCCCTCTCTCACATGCAGTCGCACACCTACACCCCCTCCCACCACGGTACACTTTCTCACATGTGCAAAAAATGTGTTGATTAAGCACGGTTCCTCTGGTGTTTTTGAGATTTTTGCACAGCCTTCTCTTACCTCTATACCTCTAGAAAGTCTACAAGACAGAGTGTTTTTGACTTAAATTCATGTTGAAATTTGCAGGGTGATTTAAAAAAGAAGACATACTGCCTTTGAGGGCGGCCTCGTTGACTTCAATCTCTCCACTGGATGGCTCCTTGTAGTCCAGGTGAGAGTAGTAGTTGAGGGGCTCAGGGCTCGGGGCGGAGCTGGAGTACCCGTTGGACATGCTCTCTCTGGGACTGTCCGCCCTCTCCTGCTGGACTTCATGAAACACCGCCACCAGCTGGAAAAGGACACACAAAGTCAGCGGCCTACATACTCAGAGATATCAAACACCTTGCGCACACAAACTGAAATGAACAAGCTTCCCCCTCCGTGATAAGCGTAGCAGGACAAACAATGCGATTTCTGGCATGCGAATGAGCCGGAAACACACAGCCAGGTTACACAGCGTCTCCGCCGTGCCATGATCACAGCGAGGCTTTTATGTGATTTATCTTGCCAGCAGCGGGGAGCGGCGCAACCTGCTTTATTCTGCCAAGTGTGCAGATGTACAGCTCATTCACTCTCGAACCTCTCACGGCGCGCAACACACCACAGCGGCCGCCTCTCTGGCGGCACAATAACTTTATTCTCCCGTTAACAAAGGGGGGAAACGTGTCCGGCGCTTCGCGGCCCGGGTTCAGAGGAGCTAGCGGGCGGCGAGGCGAGACCGGGCGAGGTGAGCGCGTATGAAATTAGCAGTCAAATGAGATCCGACGTGAGAATGAGAAGCTGTCAAACACAATGACACGGCTGCCACAATGAGGCGCCGGGAAGAGACGGGGGCGGCCAAATGAACAGGGGATGGAGGGCAGGGGAACGACAAACAATCCTAATTGAGACAGGGACATGATGGCAGATAGAGGAAAGGGGAATGTGTTTGTGTGTGTGTGTGTTGACTGCAGGCCGTGCCACTGAGGGTACGTGGTTTGATAAATGGGCGCGTGGCGGCGTGACGCTCTCATTAGACGCCGCTGGCGAAGGAAATGACCACTTAATGAAAAGCAATAACCGGCAACGGAACGAGGGATGAGAATGAAACAACGGACGAGCCGAGGACATCAATTAAGAACGACGGAGCGGAGGTTTGTCGGTTTGTAGTGTTTGTGTGTAAACAGTGAGCACGGCGGAGGTGGAGGGAGATGTGTCATCAATCACACAATGACGCCACCTCTCACCTCAGCCGCCCGTGATTCAATATCCTCATGACACCTGGCCAACGGCACGCAGAGCAGATTTGTCAACTGTATTCATGTGTGTGAGCATTAGAGAGAGATGAGGAACTGAGGGGGCTGGCAGATGCAAAGAAGAGAGGCAGGGAGAAAGACAGAACGCCAGGAAAACAATCAGATTGCCGCGGCTGATGGATGCTTCTCGAGCTCTTTCTCTCTCCTTTATCTGCTTCCCTCTTTCTCCCCTTATCTCGTTCCCTCCCGAGCCTCCGTCTCTTTCTCCAAACTCGCTGACAGCATCAATCAAAGAGGAAGTCTCGGAGCGTAATGCGATGTGCCCGGGCACGCACACGCGCGGCGGGCGAGCACGTGCGGAGACACACCGACGACTCGGCTCTCGGGAAACGATTTGCTCATTTTGAACAACAACTTCTCCAAATGTGCAGGGGGAGAAGGGGGGGAGGGTGATGATGATGATTTGCTTTTTTTTTTTCCTCTCTGGGAGTTTATGTTTTATGGCTGACGCAGGCAGGGAGCGGCGCTGATGAAGGCCGCCCCGCTGCTCGCGCTCATCACTCAATCAAACACAAAGTATCAACAGAGTGAGTCAGGCTTTGCTTCGTTTGGAACAAGTGTAGGAAAACGGACGTGTAATTGAGTCTTGATGAGGATCAGGTGCTTTTTGGGACATAACCTTCATCCAGTCAGGAAGCATCCAGTCAAGAGCGTTTGCAGTGACACCAGGTATAAAGCAGCCGTCCGTTAAATGGGCCCAGGTCGATGCAGACCAAGTGGGTGCCAAAGTTTGAAAAATATTGCACATTATAAGATATAATATATTGAAACGGTCGTAGGCCTTAGTTCTGCCTAGCCACGCCGATAGTTTTCATTTTGTTTCCCAGGTTTAGTGATATCTCCCACAACCTTAATGAAACTTTGCACCTTTATCAGCTTAAAGCTAAAGCTGAGGCTCTGTTAAATGCTAATAACAGCATGCTAGCATTCGATCAATGAAAATGAACATGCTGATGCTATAAACCAGAGGCCTTCAACAGGAGGTCCGTGACCCCTATGGGGTCCACGGAGGTACGATAGGGAGGTCGCAAATTTTTTTTCTCCATAAGTTGAAATGTCTTTACATAAGTAGGGGGGTCCCTGCTCCATCTCTCCATCAGTTTGGGGGTCCTTGGCCTGGAAAATGTTGAAGACCCCTGCTATAAACCCATAATGTGTGCCATATTAGCACTAGCCCCAAGACTAGGCTAATGGGACTGCCATTAGATTTGAAGATACTGGAGAAATGGGATGTTAAAGAGTTACAAAAGTAATTCCAACTCATCCTCATGTGGAAAAGGATGGTTTTAGATCTTTCCTAAATGTCAACGTCCCAGTGGCATAAGACAAAAAGCCAGAGGTCGAGCAGTATTCATCTTCTGGGGACCATGCGATAGTCTAAACCAAAGCATCTGGTTGTCTGACCAAATTTTAGGAGAATGTAGATTGAAGTCAAAGGATTATCAAGGAAGTTTTTGAAAAATAATGCAAAATTATTTTTTTAAATGCTAGGAAGAATAACTGCAATTTACTGCCTTAGTATGGAGGCAGTTACAGAAACAGCTGACACAAACACAACTGGGCTTAAAACACCAAAATCACCAAGATTAAATACTACTAGAGGTTAGTAAATTATGGAATAGTTTGACTTCTTCTAATACAACAAAAGCAGTTGTGGGATCATCTCTTTATTCAAGGTGTAAGCCGGTGTTTCATTGCCAAACAGAGCACATTAATATACAATACGGACAAAACATCAACGTGGGAAAAGCTCAGTTTTCAAGAGTGATTTGATATTCAGTCCTTCAAATACAGCAAGAACCTACTTTCTTGGAGGACCCCGTGCCCCAAGATAAAGAACAACACCTTGCATGCTTTGCAGTGTGTTTACTTAACAGATTTTCTCTCCGTCCTTCCTGACTGTGATTAGTATTCTTGGTAACAAATCGCTTTATTTTTCCTGCTGCGTCCATGGGGGGGATATTGATATGGACCTGGGGAGGCTGCATGTCAACTACCGCTGAATAATGTGACCCCCTTCTCATTTCCATAACACACACACACACAAAAACCACACACTTGATACCCGTGCCAAATACAAATAGCTGAACCTTTTATACCGTCATGTTATGATCTTCCGTAAATCATGACACTGTGTGTATATGCAACGTGACCAGACTGGCTGGGAAGACGGTGTGTGTGTGCGTGTGTGTTGCAGAGCCATAGAGATTACCGTGACATACATGAAAGCCATACACAATGCCATGCGTGAAGTATGGAGGGAGATAAATATTGTGTCTGTGTGTACTCCCCGCTCATACACACTGCCTAGGGCTCCGAGTTATAAAGTGTTGCAATACATGTGGCCTACGGCGGACAAAGCACGCAGATTTTCAAATTAAAAGAATGGCATGCATACATCCACCCACACATATCCTATTTTACATTAATACATTAATCTCTTGCTTTATTTATACTTTCTCATCTCTCTGCCTCGAAATCGAAATCTACTGCTCCCTAAGCAGATTTAAATAACTTAGCCAAAATGAAGGAAGCATGCATGTCAACAGGATTATGAGAATGTGAATAAACTGAAAGAATAAAGTCTGGACAGTAATGTCAAGGAAAATTACAAAGATGTGCGACCACAAATTCTAAGACTATGGGAGTTTTAAAATCCTAAACATGCACACACTATAAGAGATTATTGCATCAGATGAGGGGAACACGGAAGAGACAAGGGTGCAATAACTTAAATAAATATGCTGATTCATACTCCAATCCAGCAGGTGGCGGCGATGCACCTGCAAGCCGGGGTGCCAAACGCCAATCAGTCAAAAAATAAGAAGAGGTGGAATTCGCTGTGTATTCTTCAGCGAGGACTGTAGACCATCTATTTTAGTGTCCGTCAGTGTTAGATAATGTAAGCTAACGTTAGCCTAGAGGGCTAAAATGTTTACCGTTGCTTGACAACACCATCATCATTTCTAATCCCTTGTTTTAAATGTTAAATATCAAACACATTGAAAATAACAGCCCCAAATAGTCTGCAAACAGTTCAGGAGTCTAAAGAGAAAATCTGTAAGATCCTCACATTACCAGATAATCTCTGTAGCAAAAGGTCCAAACTGAATTTCTCAAAAGATGTTTTTAAAGGGTAAATCTGGGGCTAAATCAGCCCAAAACCCCTGAAATCTGAGGCCAAACTATTAAATTAACTTCGACAATCATGTTACTGGTTACAAGTTCCTGCTGTGATGTGTTTAAAAAAAAAAAAAAAGTCTGCCATCTTGACATAATTAGCCCAAAACTACTAAATGAACTGCTTTTCAACTATTTTATGATGTAAGATCAGGACTTGACTGTTGAAACACTGAAATACAGTATCAGTTTAAGTACTGTATTACCAGCATGCATGTTCATATCAAAAGCAGGCTTTATCTCTATGGCAACACAAGACGCTCTTATCATTAAAATGGCTTTTTAAAGTAGCAGGGAGGCACAAAGCAACATGTCAGCACCATTTCTTTTCAGGACCCTACCAGCTTCTAGGTTGCTTGACCTTTGACCTCCCTCTTGTGAAAAGTAAAAGCTCATTAACTGCGACTCTTGAACGCACCACAGCCGCAACTGTTGAATTTTTAACAGCCAGGATGTGAGATTATCCAGCCGCTGTAAACAGTTTATCATGTTTACATGCGGCAACTCATAGATGGACCAGTTGAGGATTTTTAATAATTGATGCACTTGCTAAGAATTAATTAGCAACATGTAGCAAGTCATTTTATTGAACACACACAGGGATGAGGTTGATATGATGAGCACGGAGACACACAGGGATACGCACTCATACAGCTACACACTCTGCACTGACATTAAGAATACCATTTTGTGGACACACTTTTTTTTTTCCCCCTCCATTGCAGTGAGGATGAACAGTGCCCCCTTGCTTTGCTCAAACGCCACTGCACCCTGGCACCACTTGAGTCTCTGGCCTTTACACAACCGTCAACACAACACTCCACCTCAAACGTACACACTTCCCCGTTCCATCCGCCGCCACTAATCAACCCATTTTTCTTCTCCTCTCTCATCGCTGTCTACCGCTGCAGTGTGCGTTTCTGCATGTGTATGTGTGTGTGTGTGCGCAACCAGACTATTGAGATGCTTTTGTGCTGTTGTCATTTATCTTACGACTGCCCCCCCTCCTTCTCCGTTTTCTCCCTCTCGCTCTATTCTTCATTCTTTCTTTGAACGAGAGATGCATAATTCAGAAGGAGCACGCAGCATCCTGACAGTAGTATGGTAACCCAATCATCTTTACACACATATAGGCACTTACACACTACAGCACACACTCTTCTTCTTCTTCTTCTGACGAGCACTTTCTCCACCAAAGTGCAGTTTTTTCTAAAGACTATCTGCTTTTTTAAAGTCAAAAATCTGAATCTGAGAGGAATAAACCTCCCACTCTTGAAAACGAAAGCCAGCCACTACCTTGGCGATACGACTATACGTTTCTGACGGAGCTGAAAGGCTTCCCGTTTACAAGGAAACAAACTCTTCCTCCATGGTGGCTCCTCGGCGCGCATTTCTGCGTCTGTTGCCGTTTTCCCACCCCTCTGCATTTCAAGCAGCCGAGGTGTGAAGATTCACGAAAGTCGGGGCTTTGCGGCAACAGCGGTTACCTCCCCTTGGACGCCGTTTCGACAAAGAGCAGAACGTGATGTGTGGAGAATGGCTTTCTCCGCGGCTGCGGGGCGCGATGAATATTGACAGCGCGCAGGTAGAGTGGGGCGAAGAGCCTCACCCCGACTGAGCAGGAATTCGCCTCTTGATACCCGTGACACCGCGTTAGGAACGGCAATCAATCAGAAACGGGGCGCACACACTCATTTGCTCCCCCTGAATTGACGAGCAGGTAATTGTAATTAGTGATAGTGTTAAATATGAAGAGCGGCGAGGTTGAGGTTTCAGCTGCAGGCTGGATCATCTCGGATACATGCAGGATCCTAGTGCATGTCATCAATCTGTCATGTTCAGTTCATTCTAAGGAGCGTAGTAATGAGATACAGAGAGGACTCACATGGAGCTATCAGCTTCAGCTTTAGAAGAAGGAGCTCTCACACTTGGAAGCAACTCCAGACAATTTACCTGCTTAATTAGTGAAGAAATAATGACCTAATATCCCGCATTCGTCCACGCAGTTTGAGTTTGAGTCAACTGTCCGACGGCTTCTGATAATATGGTTGTAATTCCTACAAGGCTCCTCCAGTTTGGATGTGAATACCCTCGAATTATAGTCGAGATTCTAAACTTATGTAGCTGCACCTGGATTACGCCGTAGATAGACAGCTAAAAGAAAAATAAAGCAGATTTCTGAAACAAAGCCAAATCAAAGGCAAAGGCACTTTTCCTTCGAGATGATTTGCCATCCATGTAAGCTGCTACTTTAGTTCAGTGAGATGCAAATTTCTTTCTTCAGAAAAGATGAAGAAGTCGCTTGGATCCAAGGAAACCCCAAACAATTTAAATTGCCTTTGATTTAGCTTTTAGATACGCCATGAACCTAGATGACTGAAAAACTTCCATAGACTGTATATAAATATGGACAATGCGTCGCCACTGCCTTTGCATTGGCCAAACTATTTTCCTGAGGATACGGGAGGCGCCGTCTTGCAAGTTTGGAGCCATGGTTTGCGAGAGTGGAGCCACGAGGAGCCGTGATATCGGTGACCTGACCACACTTCTACCAGACTCACTTGCATTTTCATTTAATTAATCCCCTGCTTTACCTCCACCAGTTCCAAGGACATGTTGGATTATACACTGTACTTGTTTTTAAACATTTTTTTTTTTACAACTCTCACCGTCCCACGGGATGTTTTACGGAGTGGTTGGCATGGCAACCGGAACCAAAAATTATCTGACGTGTATTTTAGTGGTTTAGTTTAGCGCCCATCCACTAACATGGAGGGGGTGGAGCTTATGACCTATAACGCAGCCAGCCACCAGGGGGAGCTCTACTTGCTTTGGCTTCATTTTTGAGGAGCAGTCTTTATACTGTCTACGGTGCCTACATGTGCAAAGTGGCGTTGGCTGGAAAAATTCCCGACTACGTCCGGCTTTTCAAACTTTCTTTTGAACATCTCGTTTCCGCCATGTTTCTGCCCCTCTTGGTAACCCATCACGTTGCTGGATGTTCCACCCACATGGGGCAAACATGCATAGAAAGAGTGTTGTGAGTCTTTCCCAGCATGGCAAAACAGAAGACTGCACGCACACAGCTCACGCAGATACACTTGTGCACTCAAGCATGCACCAAAAACTAATCCACATTCAAGAGCACATATTGTACACACTCAACCTGCACGCGCGCACGTTTGCAGGGCACCGTAGGGGCCACCAGAGGAATGCTTGGCCCGTGTTATTTAAACAAGGAGAAAATTGGTTGTATTACCAGTGAGAGCAGGGCTAATCCTGCCTCTCTTCCAGCCTGGATCTATACAGCACACGTACCAGATGTGGAGGATTACCTCTCACAAACACACACCTGGCCCAGGGCCACGCATTGAAATTATTGAACGCACAAGCAAGATTAGAGAAGCAACCACAAAGGCGGCTGGAGAGACACACGTCGTCTCCCACTCGCAAACTGAGAAAATGAATAATGGAAATTGTCAAGCGGGGTAAGAGACGTCCCCCACTCCACACCCCGAAATGTTTCTTTCTCTCCGTTTGAAGAGGTGCCAGTAGTTCCAATTGGCAGCGCGTACTTTCACATCGAACACAGCGTCTCTTTGAGGGCGTCTGACAGATTCATCTAAACACTGACACAACAAAGTAAATTCCGCGATCTGTCGGTGCACGCATGCAAATTGAAAGAGTGGCGACACGGTTCCCACGCTGGTTCCCAAAGCAAAACAAAGTGTTACAGAGGGATCCACTCAACCATTTGTAGGTCACAGGGGTTAACAATTAACTTATATGACACAGATTTATTTTACTTCCTTACAAAAACAGATCCTCCGAGACATGTCACTCTCTGCAGATAGGACACAAAGTACAGCAGTAATGGGACAAAGTGTTGTTGGAAACGATCAAGGGAAAAAGTGGGATGCCAGCTAGATTGGAACTGATTTTCAACAAGTGTCTACAGGCTACTGCTAGTGTAAAAAAAAAAATGCTTGAGTTCTGCCTTCTTTTTTCCTCCTGAAGTTGAGAAATCTGGAGGAAAAAGTCAAGATTTAATGTCGTAATCTAATCAATTTATTTGATTAATTCAAAATTTGAAACCATCATCTAAAACAAATCTGAATGTTGTGACATTTAATGTTGTAAATCTGACTTTAATTCATACATCTGAGTCCAAACTATGAGGAAAAATCTGAATTCTGTGAGATAAAGTCTGGCTTTAATGTCATAATTGATTAATCTGGAGTTTTAAGTGAGAAAAAAAATATTTATGAACAGCATACCACGTAAAAAAAAGTCACAATTCTAAGAAAGTTGAATTGTTTGAGTAAAAATCGGCATTAAATATCAAAATTATAACTTCACATCCTTTATGTTGAACTCTGAGAAACAAAATCGGCCTTTAATTCAGAGTTAATAGTCAAAACTAAATATTTAATTGAAACTGGCACTAATCACCTTCCATAAAAGTCGTGAGGAGCAGTGAAAAGTTGAGATTGTTATGCCTGCAAAACAATAGGTGACATTCAACAGGTGGAGCACTCAATACACTAGAATTCCTTCTTTGTTACAGCTAATAATAGAAAATGTAGATATTTTAACCATTAAGCTTTTGAATATTAATATATTTCCACCTTAAATATGTGGATCTTTTGTTACCACCATACAAAAACATAACCATCAATGTGTAGATGTGATTATGTGCAGGATTTGAGGTTAAAATGTTTATGATGCCTTTGTATAAAACGTGGACATATAGTACATGATAAATATTAAACCCTGCGCACACGGACGTCACACAACAAAGATAAGACTTTGGCAAAAGGTTTTAGAGAAAAGAAAAATGTGCAGTCCTGCATTACTAACAGCTTATTGTTCAGGCCCACTGCCAAATAGGTAAAAAGGTTCTTTATAGGACTGGAAAAGGCTTGAGTTATCGTTCTCTTTCTCTCTCTGCGTCCCGGCACTCACATCTGTCGCATCAGCCGCTGTGATGGAGCATGTGTGGGCCAACTGAGAGAGAGCACGCGCGCGCACACACACATATATATGTACACAAAGTGAGCCACCAGCTGAGGTATTGCGGCGCTGGCTATGTGCAGTGACAGGCCACATTATTATTTATGCACACTCATAAAGGGAGAGGGTAAACTCTTCATAAATCACACATGCCCGAAAGCCTGGGAGAGAGATGAAGGGATGAGGAGGGGGGAGGGAGGAGAAGGAGGGAGCGGGTGACAAGGGAGCTCCAGGACTCGTATTTCTCAGGTCGGCAACACAAATATCCAACCAGCTCGTTCATCACTCCCGCAGCGCAAACACACATCAGCGGCGGTTGCACTGGTCCCGTTCCACGTGCATCCGCGAACACGCGCGGGAGTCGGCGCTCTCCGGGCGCGCAGGAAGTCATAACCCTCCTCTCTCATAAATGTGCATATACATTCCCACACCAGCGCGGTGAGGAATAACCCACATGTTCTCTTTCCCAAAAGTCGGAGCCAGAGTCTAATAATCAGCTTTCTTTTCCCTGTGGCCATCGCGAGGCCAGCTGCTCCCTCCAACCTCCTCCTCCTCCATCCTCCCTTCCTCCATCCTCCCTCCCTCCCTCCTTCCTTCCCTCCTCTCGGGATCTGACAGAGAAATAGAAGGAGTGATTAACTCAGAGCTGCGAGGCTGGCGCCCTCTCACCTGTGGCTCTCTCCTCCTCCTCCTCCTCCTCTTTCCATCTGCCTTCCCTCGACATTTCATACAATACGTCACCTCTCTCTTTCTGCTCGTCGCCCTCCTCTTTGTGCAGCCTCTGAGACGGCGTTTGAAAAAGAAAATCTGAACTTTGCATTACGTAAATCATAAATAATGTACTGCTTTTCCCCTGGATGTAAATTGTTATTTATTTGTTCCCCCCCCACTTTGGAGAGCTTCATATAAAAGTGCCACTGCATCCTGCATATATTTCAGCTCTTTACAAGATCCCGGCTTCCAGCTGGGCTTGCTGATATATGAACTATACATTACTGACATTTGGTACTCGGCGTTGCCATGGAGAGCCAACATTACTCACAGCGCGAGGGTGTTTAGGAGAAAGATATAAGCCTTCACCTGCCGTTTTCTTTCTATCAACATACATGTTCCTACCAACATGCCTTATTAGATACTTATTGACTCAACATCAAAGCCTGGAAGAGGAAAGCGAGATGAGTGCTGCAGGCAAGAGTCAGACAGTACAACACATCAGCTCGCAGTCCTATTTATTCCCATGTGAGGAGACAGGGTTACCCTTCCGCTGACATCAAGTACTCCTACAGAACATCATGTCTTTCTTCTGTGACTAGGACATCAGCTTCCAATTAACAGACACATGCCTTTTGGGGTGCATTTTAGGGCGTGTATATACATCTGCACACAACTGGAGCCGTTTTGTTGTAAACAGACGAAACCGTCTGATTGGCCTGGCAGATCTTTGCCGGGGCGTGATCAGTTCCCAACGGAGGGACTCCAGACCAATTTTCCCCGACAAAATTTTTGTGAGCCGGGGAAGTTCAGGCTTGCCGCTTTTCAGTTTTCTGTTGTTTTAAAAAGAATATTTAACAGCCTTTTAGCGTATTTTACATATAAGAGTCAGGTTGAGCTCAAAGATTCTATATGATGTCATTGAAGTTTGTGAATGACCATTTTAAAGACTCGGGTTAGCATTTTTTTGTTTTCCGTTATTTTAGAGCCAGAAGCGACCATATTTGCATAAGAGGGAGGAGCTGGGATGGAGCGAGGGGTGCAACGTGACTCCGGATCAGACATGTCAATCAAGCCAAAGCATCCAAAACATATCTTTTTGTTTTAAGGCCAAAAAAATATACATATATTGACTTGGTATTTTACGACGATTTTTCAGTGGGAGTCAATGGAGCCACAGAATTTTTGGAACAAGCAGCGATATTGTACTTTTTCTGCCTTTCTGTTATCCTTAAAACAAGAAAAATACCTGAATAAAGGCTAAAGGCTAGGACTAATATTCTTTCTGATTGGAGCGAAGACGCACAAGTTATATTCTGGCCCTTTCGTAAAGCTGCTCACTACCATTTACCTCCGTTTTCTCTAAAAGCCAAGAACCGAGTCTCAGCTAAGAAAGCATTTACTACTTTGTTTACTATTTATTAAATGCAGCTCTGAATTTTTTTTTTTTTAAGCAAATTGACTCGTTCATTCGTATAAAAAACAATCTCCTTATTTCCATATGTCCTCCCTGCATCAGATGTAGGCAGGCTCATAATTCGAGTGGCCTATTCAGACACATTACCGTCCACAGGGCTCCATTCATTAGGCCAATCAGCTAGGTGATGAGGTTGAGAGGCAGGAAAAAAAAAAATAAAAAATGAACGATAACAATAACAGCGTGGGCATTTTGTGTGCATGACCGTGGGTTTTTGCGTGCCCACAATGGACACAGATGTGGTTTCAGCTGTGTAATTGTAGCAGGAATCATTAAATATTTAACCTAAATGAGCTTGCGAGCGCTTATCCTCTAGCTGCTGTGAAAGTGCACACACACAAACACGCGCACAGACACGAGTGTGACTTTCTCCTGATTTGAGTTATTAGCAGTTGGAGTGAGCGGAGACTCGGCGAGCGGAGGGAAAACACACCACGCTTTCACACAGCACACACACACACACACATATATACGCTAGTCTGGGGCAATGCCATCCAGGAAAACAGATGGCGTGAGGCTGGTAAGGTCAGAGAGTAGATTTGCTGTAAACAAGTTGATCTATAATAGATCATTAGCTGGATGTGATTAGCTGCTCTGCAGGCTGCTGTGCCAAAAAATCACTGCTAACTGGTGGAGCTAAAACTGACAACAAGCACAAGCTGCAGCTTCACAACAATATCTCTGTGCCTGGATTCGAATGTGCACACCGAGATTCACGTATCAAAACTTTCCCCGTCCTTGGTAAATGGTTGCTGGCGACTCCTCTCCATCCTCTTCTACCCCTGACTGCAAGCGCGTGTCATTAGTAAAGCGAGTCCACCAAGCATCCTGCTCGTCTGACCCTCGCGGGCCGCCCCCTCAGGTTCCTCCTGCCAGACCACAGCGGGCTCAGGAAGGTCAGGTTACAGTCTGACCGTCTCGCTCCATTAGAAGCTAATGGGTGGTGTGATGGTGACACAGAGGGCAACACAGAATCGCTGTGATTAACAGAGCGAGAGGCACCGGAGAACAAGATCTGAGGGGTGTGATGACCTCGCATATTCTCCGCGGGTTACACCAACTTATGCAAAGAAAACAGAAAAACGGGCCTTATCCGAACTGAATCCCGGCCTTTTGCTTCACTGAGCTGACAAATCACTTTGGAGAGGTGCCATCGTTCAAAGTCAAAAGGTAGAGCAATGCATCATCTAAAGAAATTAAAGTTCCAAAGTGCAACTTGAAGAGTAAAATCAACGTGCGTGCGGTTAAATGAAAAGCAGACGGGGCACAGCGAGAATTATTTCTCCTTAAGCCTCCGTTGAGTTCCCTCATCGTAATTACAATCAAAGCAGGCTCGGCGAGCGCGCGCGTGAGAGTGTGTAGGGGGTATTGTTAATTGAATATAATCAGATGGAGAGCGGTGGAGGTGCTCGTATGGGAGGGCTGAATCAAGGTTCGGCGCTGACGAGATACGATCAAATCAACTCAAGTGACCCAGAGTCCCATCGGGCAAAGAGCTGCCGTCTGATCTGATCTGATCCGCAGTCAACAGTCTGTCACAGAGATAATCTAACTTCATTCAATATGCTGTATGTTTACTGTGTATATTAATGTGTCACAAAAGTTTATAATCTTTTTATTTAATTCAATAGTTCTTTATACAATTCCCCGTTTGAAATCGGGACTTGACAACGGGTAGGAGCCTTCTGGTTGGACGTCAGCAGACCAATCAGGAAGCGACCACCCTGTGTGAAGTCCTTGGTTACTGTTGCTAGGTTAGTCAAACAATAGCCATTGCCATAAAGAAAGGTTGAAAACATGGAGGCGAGGCAGCTAGCGTTAGCAGCCGTGCTAATGTTGGACGTTATTGGACAAATTACTCGACTTTTCACCAGTTTTCAGTTTTATTGTATGGTTTCTTCTTCCAATGTACCCACACTTATTGATGAGACATTTTTAAAGAATCAAAATTAGAAGTTTCAGTGACCTTTTTTCAAGATTTTTCGTCATGTGATTGGTGACTTACATAGCTATTGTCAGTCTAACCTAGCAACAGTAATACAGGAAGTCGGAAGTTGACGAAAGAGTGGAACAGAGCACTCTAGTTGGTGATCAGCGGACCAATCAGAAGCTCAACAAAGATTTCTCAATTTCAGTGCCTGAACGCAACAAAAATTAGGACAAAATTATCGTTTTTGCGGCGTCCTCTTCCACAAGGCTCAAATCAAAGGCATAAAATTTGATTGAAATGTTTGTTTTGTGCTTGTGCTTTGTGAAATTACGCACGATTTCACATCGCAAGACAAAAAAAGCACATTTTTTTTTCCCCCCCATTATGCAGCTTAGATAATTAAATTTAAAATACTCATCATGTCTGGAGCCTCCAGGCTGCAACCATGATGGCAAACTTAAGAAATAAATGTTCTTTTTTGGGGGGTGGAGAAAGAGTCAAGAATAAAATCAATTAAGCAGAACAGGAGGAACATAATGACTTCAGGTGGACGGCAGTGGATTTATTTTTATACATTTCTAATTAATAATCCTGTGTGTGACACAGACATGGTGTTGAACGCGCCTCATCCTCACAGGTAAGGAAGTATGGATCATGATTAGAATGTGGAGAGGGTATGGATTATGATTAGGCTGGCATGCGTGTGACATTTTCTAATCAGCGCACTTGAACCTCATGCTCCCGTTCATCACTGGCCATTCAGACGGCGCGCGGAGTTATGCGACTATTCAGACGCCAATCAAACCCGGCTCGCCGCGGCGGTGAATGAGGGGAATGGAGGTGAGGGAGCCTGATGTCACGGCGCGTCAAAGGCTAATCAGCACGTCTGCGCCTCGCAATCACGTCCCCATTCACTAAACTTTTTCTACAGCGGGTTAGCACGTTTTAAGTAATGCCTTATTGTCGCCTGTCAGAGGGGCTGACATCTGACATGCAATAAATGAATTCAGGCAAATCTGGCGACATAATAAGTTCTCCTGGAGCTGGTGGAAATAAAATCTACAGCAGTAATATTTAATGTTATTGTGGGTTTTGAGATCTGAAGTTCAAGATTGGACTTCATCCAATCACAATGCTAATGTCCACAGTCTGCTATTCCGTCTGTATTTTTTTTTGGAAACCCTTTCCAAACAAGACTTCTGATCATTCTGACAATGTGATTATTAGTTTTTCTACATAAAAAAGGTTTAAAAGTGCAGCTGCAAATCTGGAAAAACATTCAATGCTAGTATTTGGGGCTTCTAAGCATCTCAATGATGTACGACTATGTGCTTCAGCGTTTGATTTGGACTGAATTCCAAATGGAGTGACGCCACACACACACACACNAAAAAAAAAAAAAAAAAAAACTGTGGGCAGAGCAACTTGGGGCTGGCTTCCAGTTTAAGCATCACCGATCTACATTCCCAGCAGTCAGCAGGAATGCATGTTTTGAATTCACGCTTAAGTGCATGTGAGATTTCCCAAAAATGTAACTAGACCAAGACAAAGCCTGTGTTTAGCAGTCAAAAACTCCACACTGTGTCTTTAAAAGGCTGCACAGAAGACATTAAGGCAAGGATTAGCGCCACCTTGCTGCTACAGTAAAAGCTAATAGTGCAGTAGTAAAGCTAATTTTAGAACTGTACGTTAATGATCAACAAATATCTGTTGTAAAAACATGATGCAATGCACCACCAAAGGAATGTAAGACTAGTAGCAGGTAAACAAGAAGGTCCTGAAGTACTAGAACGAATCAAAGATCCGTCACAGTGCCTCAGATTGTCACAAAACCAATTCTTTAACTGTTCTGCATCGTTAACAGCCATTCGGTGTGGTCACGACACAAAGAATTCCTGGGAAATCTTAGCTGTCACGCGACTGACCAACCAAGACGTCTTCAAGCGTTCGGTTACATTTAAGCCTCGACCAAACGGACTTGCGCAGCGTTGATTTAGCCAATTAGCTGCAGGTAAATCGGGTATTTTACAGCAGGCTCGAGCTTTAAATCTGCCGTCCGCGGAGGCGAACGCCTTCTGGTGAACTAATAGTGATGGATGATAGAGATCAAGCTGGTACAGGAGAGCCCAAGATGGAAATACCATGGAAGTGTCTGAGAAAGCTTCACATAAAAAGAAACTGTGCATTCAGAGGACAGGAGGTAGAAATATTTGAGGGAAGACCTACCAGAACGAAGACACACAAGTTCCATAGTGCAGATTTAAGGAATAATTACCATATGACTCACCTAAGAAACTCCAAGGAAATCCAAAAATATTCTACACCTATGTATAAATCCTGACATGGTGCCCATTTAGAGATGCGTCATCTTCTCCATATTGAAAACACTCGTGACCACGGACCTACCTTAAATATCACAACCCGTTTCCAAGGGAGCCTGCGCCCTGGCTGTGACGTGCAGGCAAAAGAGATGAGCGATGGGAAAAGGCCTCGTAATCAAGCAGTTGACATTTCAGAGGGAGATCAGCTGGGATATGCAGCCCCTTACATTTACATTCCAGCAACCAGAGAGGAGTTCATGGATGCCTAGTAGGCGCGGTGATTAAAAAGGGCTAATTAAAGAGAGATGGAGGAAATCATTCCAGTTTTTTTTATTTTTTTTTTTATTAAATTTCCCATGAAATTAGATTTCTCGTTTGCCTGCACGGGTTAGAAGGTTGAGGTTTTATCGTGTTTTTTTTCCCCCTCCCCTTGAAAAACAAGGTCTGTGTGGATTAATGTGTGTAGCGCATGAGGAATGAGGAGTGACAGTCCACTTATGAGGAGACGTTATGCTCCCTGAGTTTAATTCCCATTCTGGAGGAGATGGGCGTGACAAGAGAGGACACTCACACATGTCGGACATTCAAATTTAAGCTGCATGAGGGCGAGGGAGAGGAATGACGGCTTTCTAATCAAGCGGCATCTGCGGCGGTGTCGCTCTGAACCAAAATCTCGCCGATGAGCGCGGGAAGCAGCAGAAGTCGTGTATATGCTGTACGTACAGATGGAAGGGCTCACCGAGTGAAACCTTGTGTACAGCTTGTATGCTAATGTCACGCTGGCGGTGGACAGCCTGCATGACAGCTCCTGTGTACCGTGGAGACGTATGGGAGTAATGGGCGCAACTAATGCAGGACCCCAGAGGACTGGAATAGAAGAGAATGACAGCTCTGGTAGAGGTAAATGGATCAAATGTGTGGAGGTGCAATAAAAGCTACTACATCTGCTAATGACTGCTTTTGAAGAGAGGGGAGAGATGGAGATGTGAGGGCGTAAGGGCGTAAGGGGAAAGGAAAGGAAAGGAAAGGAAAGGAAAGGAAAGAAGAGGACAGGAGAGGGCAGGAGAGGGCAGGAGAGGGCAGGAAAGGACAGGAAAATACATCAAGGAAAAGGGAAATTAAATGAAATGAAAGCAAAGGAAAGAAAAGGACAGGAGAGGAGAGGAGAGGAGAGGAAAGGAAATGACATCAAGGGAAAGGAAAGAAAAAGACAGGACAGGAAAGGAAAGGAAGGGAAAGGACATCAAGGGAAAGGAAAGGAAAGCAAGGGAAGGGAAGGGAAAGGACAGGAGAGGACAGGAGAGGACAGGACAGGGCAGGACAGTACACGACAGTACAGGACAGAACAGGAAAGGAAAGGAAAAGACGTCAAGGAAAAGGGAAAAGGAAATGAAATGTAAGGAAATGAAAGGAAAGCACAGGAGAGGAGAGGACAGGACAGGACAGGACAGGGCAGCAAAGAAAAGCAAGGGAAGGGAAGGGAAAGGACAGAACAGGGTAGGACAGGACAGGACAGGACAGGGAAGGAAAAGAAAGGAAAGGAAAGGAAGGGAAAAGAAGGGAAAGGACATCAAGGGAAAGGAAAGAAATAGGAAGGAAAGGAAAGGGACAGGAAACAAAACAAAGGATGTCAGGGCAAAATAAAAGAAATAATAGAAAGGAAAGGAAAGCAAAGAAAAAGGACAGGGCAGGACAGGACAGAACAGAACAGGAAAAGAAAGGAAAGGACCTCCCCTTTACTTTTGGTACCCAGTCATCTATGTGTTACAGCATCAGTGGATGACTAATTACAAGTTCTGCTAACTGTGACTTCCACCCCATGTGATTAAAATCCATTTTTACATGAATGAAACGATTCAGTGCTTTCTTTGTAATCTCCGACAGAATGCACATTCTGAAAAATGTAAAAAGGTAAAACAACAGGCGGACTTAGTGGTCTTCCAGGTAATCCTGACAAACGACAAATCAATCTGTACAGTGAATAAAAGCCGGCCACTTTTTACTTTCCGTCATCTTCCCGTCGCACACAAGCTCACGCCAAGAGAAATGGAGTGAGAGGGGATAAAGAGGCCAGCTCTGAAACGCTGTGATTTGGCCCTAAGAGCCCGAGCAAAGAGAAAATGGATGCGAGTTATATCCTCTCCACGCCATTAACAAAGTAGTGGGGAATCTGACAGGTCAATGACTTCAACCGCCATGCGTCCAACTGTCATCTGGGAGCTGCAGGGCACACAGCCTCCTCACGTAACACACCCGGAGTAAAGGGTCAGCGTAGAGGAGGGGCTAATTGACTGAAGGGTGACCTGCGGCCGTCTCTTTACACTGTGGTCTTTTGTGTTCCAGAGTGTGTACCGTGTACGCGCGGTCGCACCTAAGCCAACACCCCCGTGGCCTTCTCCACATTCATCAGATTGGTATTAATATTCATGAGGAGGCTGGTGGCCGGTGTCTCGAGATGGGGGGCTAATGAACGGAGGTGTGCGAGCGCGTCGGTGTGTGCGCCGGCGTCGCAGATGCAGGGGGGCAGAACTGTAATCAAATCACGGCCGCCCCCTCATCTCCACCCTCATCAACCACCAGTGGCGCCCCTTCCGCGTGCGCCAACGCTAACATGCTACAGTACACGCTTGCCTGTGGTTCGGCGGGGACGCGTGTGTGACTGTGTGTGTGTTTAATAATAATAGTCGGGGGCTGGCCCAGATAAAGAGGTCTGGACTCGCCGCTAAGCTAAGCACTGGGCGTACAAATAGCCAGCCATTATCTCTCATTAGCATCCGCGGCTAACACAGGGCCCACGCTGCGCGGTGGAGGGCCCTCACAATGGGGCCACTCCTGTGTGATTGATGGCGAAACAGCGTCGGCCACAATAACGGAACAAAAAAGAGAAGCACTAAAGATAGAATCTGCCGGCTGCGGCGAGGTAATAAAAATGTAGACAAACAAAAGGAAGTCAGACTAATCAAGAATGCCAGGCACAGCTCATTAATCTATGAGAGCCGACACCGCTTGGAAGCCCGGAGATAAGTCGGATGACTGGCACGTCGCGAGGATCACGCGCGCTCATCCTATTCCGTCTGCTATCTTTTCATCAGCGGCAAAAACAAAGGGATAAAATGAGCAGCGAGATGAAAGGGAGGAGGGCGTTTAGAGGATTGGGTGAAAGCCGAGAGAGAGTCAAGAAACAAAGGTAAATAGGACAGTTCCTGCACGGCGCAGGTTCGAGTGAAGCTCGGCGGAGCCTGTTATCACAAAAGCTAGAGAAAAGAGAGCCGACGTCAGGTTAACGCCGCTGAAACAATCTGAATAATGACACTACACCAGAACTTTTGAGGAGAGAAAAAAAAAAGAAGCAGTTTTAGGACGGGAAAATGACTCATTAAAATCTACGACTCGCGCTCTTATCCACAAATAAGATGCAGATCTTGTGATTAGAATTCCATCATCCCAGAAAATGAAGCCTCTGTTCTCTGTGATTGCGAAAACACTTTTTTCT
>JASGAT010362142.1:0-12201 GCA_030220025.1 Chelon auratus
GGTGTTAACATGTTGACCCTGAATAAATGAACTGTTTACATGCACATATAGTGTACATGTTATGAACACGTTGAATAAACAACCAAACCAGTCATAAAAGAGGGGTTAAAATTAGTTTTATTATTATTTGATAGAGCAGAAAAAAAAAAAATCCAAAAAACCAAAACAAATATTTCTCATACATCGTTTTCTTTTCCATTTGGGCTGCACTGCGTTTAGAAGCGCGTCGACCCCAAACAAACGGAATGGTGATATCGTTGTCAAACAGCAGCAGCAGCAGCAGGCAGTAGTCTGCACAGCACAGGGTTACACTTAGCAGGGCACAAAGTGATGGGCTCAGTCCAGATTGCTTATTTTGCATCCACGAGACGTGGGCTGCTAATTTCTGCCTGTCAGGAATGTAGAGACAACCTGGAATAAATCTGATGCTACTTTAAGGGACAGAAATGCCAAAAAAAAAAAACATGGAGCAATTTAAACTTTGTTTGCTCGTATTTCTATCAGCAATGTACTCATTGTGTTGCCGCACCATCCTAAATGAAACCCAGGTGTACAGTGATGATACCCTCGGACAAAGGGATGCCCATTTACCTTATGCAGTGCACCATCTTTTAGTATGGAGGCTGACAAAAATCAGTAATCTAAATAGTGCACTCGAGATACAGGACACAAAGTCATACAATGTCATATTAGAGCACGTCACAGATGTATTGGTGAAATCTGGAGTGAGGCTACGGGGCAGCAAGACACTGGATTTGTAATCAGTGAAATAATGTACAACATCGTTTCAATGTGAGAAGGACAGGGGGGAAAAAAGACAGACATACAAGATATTGACAAAAGTAACTACTGGGGTGGTCAGCGTTTTATAAGTTAGATTTTAAAAAGACTGCTTAGAAAACAGCTCACATGTTTTGTGATTAAATTCCACTCATTAGTATCTCAATAACTTCCATTTAGTGACATTTTCCATTCGGGTGCATAAATGTAAAGCAAACGCTGAGCGGTGGCGCCAACGCAGCCGGACCACCCCAGGGATGCACAACACATGGTTGTAAAATAAGTCCATGAGCAGTGGAAATTCCCCTGTTTTATGTGGGACATATTGTACTTTACTGTAGCTTATCCTGTGCTGCTGCAACCTGATAAAAAATGCACAATAGCTCATGTGAAAGGCAGAGTTAGCTCAATTCAATGACCTGACAGAAATCATACACACCTTAAATGTTAAAGACTAAGAAGTTCATGTCATTTGTTGCTATAGGGGTTTTTGCATAACTACATTCTGAAAGCTGTCCAGCTTCTCTCAGACCAATCGTAGGGTGCGTGGGAGTCACTTGACACACAGGAGAAAAGAAATGTTAAGATCCATTCAAACGTAGGGCATACGCATATGTCTTTACTAACATGACCCTATAAATAAATTCAGACAGTTTGTCTATAGGAGAAAAATAATGCACCACAACCTATGACTAAAAGTAAAACGATGTCAAAAATATGACATTCCTTACACCCCCTCAGTTACCATGAATTCATGTTTATATCCAGAGAGGGTTCATATAAACAAGAAACCTTCTAGCAGAAGGGATTCCATTTGGGCTCCACTAGTTCTTTGGAAGGTTTATTTTACAATATTCAATAAGAATAGTCCCCCAAACATATGCTCCGCGTTTTTACATGAGTCAGTGAAACTTTAATCTTTATTCTACCTCTTCATCTTAGAAAAAAGCATTTCAACGTAGGCCACACCATGGAACCCAGCAGATGTAAAACCACCTCAACAGTAACATTAGCCTGTAAATTCAGACCTCGACAAGAGGCCACTTCCAAAGTATCAGGGAGCACAATATTCCAAACACAGTATATGACTTACAGATGAAAAGACAAAATCCTAACATTCAGCCATACAAAATAATCCAACACACATCAACTTCTCTACTGTACACTACACACTGTAGGTTGGAGAGAAGAGGCAGTCTGTGTGCAGATAGAGATCCGTTTTTACAGTCCTTTTTTTTCTTTTATTCATTTTTGCAAAGCTGAAGCAGTTCTTTTTTTTCTTTTTGTTTTTTTTTTTTTTGTTTTTTTGTGGATGGTCCTCGAAGATCAACAACAATTCCTGCGATGAGTTCTGTTCGGCCACCACGAGGGCCTGAGTCTGCCTGGCTCAGACTGGAGAGGGGCAGGACATAAGGCGAATATTTTATTGTATTTAATAGTGATTATTACTTCTCCCTGCCTAATCCAGAGGCAAAGGAGCTCGTTCTGTGGCAACATCCTTCTGGTGAAACCGGGAGGTTCGATCAATATACAGGGATGGAGGGAGAGGCAACATCACTGGAGAAGTTTGTAAAATTGTACACGCCCATGTCAACCCTGCCCCTCGTAAAATGTACCCAAAATTCTATTTGTCGCGTTTGTTCTGTCCCTGAAGCCGTCACAGCACAGCTCCGCTTTGGGAAGGATTCAGGTAAGCAAGACGGTGGCAGATGAAAATGGGAAAGAGGCGCAAGAAAACCTCTATCCGACAAGTAAAGGAGACGATTCTCCCCCACGCCGCTTTGGCCAGAGGCGCAGTCCATAGAAAGGATTAGAAGGATAATGAGAATGGCTGTTATTGATATTAAGAGGGCTAACAGTTACGGTGTCAGTAGGGAGTAAGATTGCATTATTTCCATGTGTTTGCCGCTTGGGAGATAGAACGGGAGGGAATCATGTCCAGGAGGTATTCTCGCTGACGCTCGACAGCAGAGGAGGCCTTATGAGCAGACAAGCTGGGGTTCACATAGGTCATAGTCACACCTGTCGGGAGACAAACACACACATGAGTGGTGACCCTTCTACATCACGTTATCACAGTAGTGCTGTATTTTGGCAAAAAGCAAACTGAGTGAAGGTAAAATACATTTTACCCCAGTTCAAGTAGCACCTTTTACTTCTAAGCATATCAAAAGACTCACACAAGAGTATAAAGTAATACTAAAAAGCCTGAGGGAACGCAAAGTTAGAGCAAAGAGCAACAGTGGAGAAGAAGGATCTGCCCTAGAAGAGAGTGATTACCCGAAAGACGAGCAGAAAGCGAGAACAGGGGAAACACGTTCTCTGCCTAACCTCAACTCATGGTTATCTACCTGTGTTGCCACCGCTTTGCTTCCTCCAGGCGGCCACGTTGCCCTGGTTACCGCCGCCGCCGCTGCTGCTGGCGCTGACCTTTGCCCCTTGCTGCAGCTGGCGTGCTGCAGCATGCTTTCCTGACCGACTGCCCAGCGCTGCCGCTGTCACCGCATTCTGCAGCTGAGAGGAGGTGAAGGAGTGGGCCACACCACGAGAGCTCATTGCAGACTGGATGCTGTGTGACAGCTGACTCTGTAAAGAGGTGCAAAATACTGAGTGTCGGTGTAGATGTAAATCTACATGCAGATAACGGAGCTGCTAATCTACAAGAGAATGTTTCTAAACCTCAGTGCTGGTACATCTCAGATGCAATCAGACGTCATGCTAACCTGCTTAATGGTGGAGTGGTGGGCAGACACAGCCCTGTGCTGCATGGCAGCCCTGGCCTGCTTATAATGCTGGGACACCAGCACATCATTTTTGGACATCGAGGGAGAGGAGGACGAGGTGGTTTTTGAAAGAGGGGAGGCAGAGGAGGAGGAAGAGGAGGCTGCCTGCTGGAGGATACGCTGTTCAATCTCCTGCTCCTGTTGGAGTGCCTTGACAAAGGCTGCCTTCAGCCGGGTGGTGTGCTCAGCCTTCAGAACCTTCTTCTGATTGGACGACATGCATTGGTCACAGAGGATGGTCCCGGCCTTCTCCTTTCTCCAGCGGGAGGTAAAGTCCGTCTTGCACTGAGCACACGTGTATGGCTCTTTGGGAATAGAGCTGGCCATTGCAGCGGCTGGGCCTAGATTACCTGTGTGGAACATAAGAGAACCATGGCAAATTCTTCATTACATGTTTTTACTTTTATATTCTGCAGTTACATCCTGTGAGATCCTCAAGGTAGCTACTCGAGCGCACACATCTACCCACCCCTGCCGTGCATCTCCAGAAGTTTTTGCACCACTTCCTCCAACCCCAACAAGTAGATAAACTCATTATTGGCTGCAGAAGGCAGGAAGTTGAACTCAGGTGCAGGCGGTTTGGGCGGAGGGATCTCCAGCAGCGTCTTCTCCAACTGCTTGCGTAGCGCAAGTTTAGCAGCCGCCTGCCGGCTGGCAGGGGAGTCATTGATAGAGTTGGGTGACACTGAAGAGCCCTTTAGGCCGGTTGGAGAGGCCTGGGCAAACGACAAAAACACACTTTAGCAGCCACACCTGATAATGTAATTCCAACATACAGGAGAACTGTGCAGCCTAGCAATGAAAAGTGTAGCTAACAAAAAGAAGAAAGGCTACGTTTGTCTTATGCCATTAGCACTCATATAGTGAGGCCTCACCTGAGGGATATTGACCATGACATTACTGTTGGCCACATTAGCCACACGAATAAGTCCCTGCTGAATGATCCTCTGGCCCTGGACCTGGACATTGGGCACAGAAGCCCTGGGAGCCAGCAAGAGTGGAGGAGGACCTGAACCGCTATGCTGGTGCTGTTGCTGACGTAGACTGGCAATCTGCTGAGGAGTCACTGCAATAGGCTGATAGCCGCACACACAGAGAAACAACCATTACAGAGGACATGGATGCAAAGACATGGGGGGGGTGGGAGAGGACAAAGACCAGATAAAGGGACAGTTTAGTCAAAGGCCCTTCAAATGTGCACACTTAAAAAGATGATTATTAAATGGTTTCCTACCCCCCGGACACGAACCTGGGCTCCTCTGACCAAGGGTGGCATGACAATTTGAGAGTTGTGTTTGGACGGGATATGTTGCCCACCCCGCACCAAGGGTGGAGGGATCACCGTGCCTGAGCTGCGACCTGTCACCTGTAAACGCACCAACAATGCAGATTAACTTTAAACTGACAAAACACTGAACTCAATGTGCGCTCTATAATAAAAGATAATAAAAGTGAGAGTAACTACCTGAAGGGTTCCCTTGCTTGAGGTCATGCTTCCTCTCACAAGAGGAGGAGGAGTAGCCACAGAGCCAGTCGTCTGGACATTAAAGGAACAGAGCGTCAATAAACTGCCCACATTAATCATGTCATACGGAAAACAAGGGCACTAGGAGTGTTCTGATGAGTAACACACAAAAAATTAACAAGGAATCAACACCATTTTCTAATTTATACCTTCTGCACAGTGCTCTCCTTCTGGATCTGGCTCTGTCGTAGTTTCTTGAGCAGCACCAGTTTGGCCTCTTGGAGTCTCAGTTCCTCCTTCAGCTGCTTGATGATGCGTTCCCTTTCCTCAGGTGAACTCTTCTGTATATACCATACAAGATGACACTTTTTGAAACCGAACTTATTTTCAAGTGAAGCGTGTTCTTGTAAATCAAAGAACAGCGCTTTCTTGCTTTGTGACAGCTTAATCAGGCCAAAGTACATCAGCAGATGTCTTCCAACAGTTCAGCAACAGTGCTTTTTGTTTTGTTTGTTTTTCCGAAGGTGACACTCAGTGAAGCTGAAGGCTTTTAGCCAGCTTACAGAATAAGACTATTACTATTGCTACAAATGTTTATAAATTTATAAATACATTTTTCCTACCATGAGCTTATCGGTGTCCGTCTTTGTGAAGCAGTGGCCGTTCATGAGAGGACTGGATGGCTCATTGTCCGATAGCACGATCACATCATCTGGCGAAGGAGGCTGTCGTTCCTTCTTAATATCACTGAAGGAGAAATATTAAAACAACACCATTCAACCTCAACTTCCTTGTACAAAAGTTAAAACCAACTTGCAGTTCTGTCTTTCATCCAGTAGATGGCAGTATATAATCATCATCCTAACCTCCCTGTTGTAGCGTGAATGTGTGCCAGGACACACAAGAAGGCAAGAACCAAGAGATCAATAATGGAGTAATGGCGGCAGGGGAAGAACGCAACAACCCATTATCTCTAGCAAAAGGTAACATCGACAGACCTCCTGCTCTCTCCCTTCCAACAGCAAACTCACTCACAAACAACATGCAAACAAAGGCCAAATTAACTGCATTATTGAAGAGAAGGCTGTGGACGTTTGATAAAACATTAAGTGGCTTTTCCTGAGGACTAAGGAGAACAAAGAGAGTGGCGAGCGACATAGGCATCAATCTGGAGAGGGGTGGAGATAAGAAGTAGGGGGTGTTTGTAAAACTACGGCGCACGAAACATGGCGGAAGAATAAATCTGCCTCCATCACAGTGGGGATCCTGCGAGATCCTGAAAGTCACTGCACAACTACTGGAGGATGAGGTATGCTAGCAGCTGTGGTATATGTCAGTGGTAGATGTATGTGTCATACTGTGGAGTTATACACGCACACATGCAGTTAAGTTATATAATTGTTCAGTTGTTGTCAAGCGAGAGGCTTCAGGGCTTCAGGGCTTCAAGCTCAGACCCAGTTTACCACCCAGACAGGGCCTCACCCCTCCCCTACCTCCGCGGCGAGGCCTGTGGCCTAGCCGGATCGGCACAGCCTGGGCCTCTGGTCTCCCCTCCCTCCCAGCTGCCGACATCAGAGTCACAAGCTGAGCAGAGCGGAGGTCCGCTGGAGACACTGGAGAGGGTGACAGTGAGGGGGAGGGGAATACATGGCCAGGAGCCAACCTATTGTGTACACTCTCTCACTCAGTCAGTCACTACTTTACACACCCCTCCCCCATACCTCCTTACTTCTTCATCTGTTATACTCCAACTCACTGAGTCAGTTCTTCACATTTTTTTTTTTTCTTCGTTTAGCGCACTCATTTCTCCAGACACCTTCTCTGCTATACTTGCTTCACAGCAGCTGTCTCAACAGCTCTCCTCAACAGACACTGCACGTTCGGTTCAACGAGGTCACCCATACGACAATCTCCATGTTGTTTATACGAACGACATGAGATCAGAATTTCCTCACACTAGGCAATCACACCCCAGACCCTGGTGTCATAATAAAAGTTTGGCTACTGCTCAGGAAATAATCAAACCCCTTTAATGCACTATTTTGCTTCTTCCTGGAAAGTACTTTCCCGTCTTTCCTTAGAATCCAGATTGATGCCCGACGTCCCGGGACTTTCACCGAATACTGCTATTCTGAGAAAGATTAATCTGCTAAAGCGAGGCTGAAGCCATGAGAGGCAGCAGCTTTTCTCCCCACTTCTGTTTACATTCCATGTACAAATATGAGAAAACTCGCACTACAGAGATAAAACTAGCGTCAGAGAGGAGCTGGGAGCTTCATCATCCCTCGCAAACGCTCAACAGCGACTCTGCGCCTCGGCCTCCCCGACAAAACGACGCGGACTAGAATGCGGTGGTTGCTACCAAACTATTGAGAGCAGCTTACACAAGCATCACAACACACACCAGCCTGGTTATGTAAGGTCCAGTGTTTCTGCATGCCTCGGCTTCCCCAATCATGGCTTCACACTGACCCCACTATCGGATTGCTGAATCAGTCGCCATGAGGTGCAGCGGGATTCTCCATTCGGAACGCGCTGCGGCGCGGCCAAGTGCCACTTTAAACCACGTAAGCCTCTTTAAGTTAATGAGATCGCCGGACTAGCAAACAGGACTAGCAAAGATGTGTTCAAATATTGACATATTATTGAAAAGTATACAAAGCATTGAATAGAATGAAGCCTACTTCAGAAGAGAAGTGAGGATCGTGGCATATCAGCCTCTTATACGCGCACCCTTTCAAAACATCAGTAACTGGGTTATTATCTCGTACGGGCAAAATTTGGTTCTGCAGCACTGATAGTTTTCCCAGAGTTGATGTAAGCAGACTATATCCCCTACACATCAATCAATGTATCAGTTCCTCTAAAGTGACTAAGCACACAAAACACATGTTGAGGGTTAAACTGGGGCCAAAGGTGACACTTGTGTGCAGCAGACAGAGGCAGCACACTCCCGGCTGAATCACCTCTCTGTTCCACTTTAACTGCCATCACATCAGTGTGTGTATTTATCTCTCTACCAAACCCACGTCACATGACATCATGCATTTCTCTCCGTGGTCATGTGACACACNCTCCCCCTCCTCCTCCTCCTGGCCCCTCCTTCCTCCAACTGCTCCTTCCAATGTGGAAACCATGGCAACGGCCAGTTGGAACCAGTTTGTGACACATAGCCTTCATTTTGTGTGAAGTGTGAGGCAGAGTTCAGGTGCTGCTGTGGGAGAAAATGGAGCCCGGGCCTCAGGAGCCTCAAAGTTTTCAAAATGGGGGCAGGCTGCCGACAACCGCACAGCGACTTCCTGTATGACTCCTGTCAGACCACTGCTAGTGCGAAGTTAGAGAGAAACCCGAAACTCCAATAGACGCATCTATGCTCAAAACCACGCGCTGTGCATGCGTGCATGAAATCCAAGGCCTCGGGTAACTAAATAAATAATCCTTAAGACGTTTTCAAACTAACACGCACAAATATGCAGATTAGTGTGCCTAAGTTAATCCATATGATTCAACATTAGTTAAACACAGCCAAATAGAAATGCAAGGGTTAACTATTCTTTGTCTCATACTTTCACAGAGACACACCAGTGTGTTGGCAGATGGATTTCGTGCACCTGGAAATACTTAAAAATTGCTTATAGTGGACAAAGTTTGCAGACAATGCGATATCAAGGAACATGTCGTCCACGGTAAAGTGTCTCATACTCTTTTCAGTGTTGATCACAGTCTCATGACTGGGACAGCATCATGTAAACTGAACAATATGATCCTCATGACCAACAAGTGCATGACCACTGCTAATATTACTTCAGCAGTTCAATACGCACAACAACCCATGACTAAACTGAACTCTGTGATCTTTTTACTACTCTCACCTTTTGGATGTGCTCATGTCGACGGGCTCATCTCCGGTCTGCACCTCCACCTTGATGGTGGCCTTTACTTCCCCAGTCTTTAGGATGCTGGCTGCAACCTTAGCAGCCTGCTCGCTCTTCAGCTTGACGCCCTCGGCTCCAGAACCCACCAGGGCCAGTGGGGTCCCAGCTGCATCACCCTTCTCCAGCTTAACCCGTTTGCTGTCTGTGTCCCCCTGGGGCCCGGCAGGAGATGCATGGTCCCTCTCCAGAGCCCGCTTCTGGCTGCGCGTTTGGCGCACTGCCTCCTCTGACATGGCTACTCTCACCCTGGAGACAGAGAGAGATGGAGCAAACAGTTACCAACAGTCGCAACAGACTTATTGAAAGCAAACAGACAAAAACAGGGTTTGGTTGTAGTATGGAGTAGGAAACAGTTTACAGGGTAGATAGTTTCACTTAGATGACGAAAACATTCTTAGAGCAAAGTGAATATTATCTTGCACAGTTCAATCATTATTGTATTACACCCTTCTTCTGAAGGTCTGCTTTACACCATAATGCAGCTCTCCATGAGTCTTGAGTATATAATAAATGCTAACATTGCTGAAAAAGCAACATAATAATGTCTGAATTCTCTTCCAATTTTCACAAATCACGCTATCGGCAAAGATTTTCTGAAATTACGACAACGGTGCTAAACCCAATCTACTAATATGAATCTACACTCAGATGAGGATGTCATTTATTAAGTTTAATGAGAAATGCTTAAACCGAATGGCTCTCAATCAATCACATCTTTGTTATGCGAACAGTTAAAGTACTTTTAATTACATTTTATTCCACTGTCAGCAATTATGTTAAACCAGAGATGAGAAGACATTGTGCAGCTGTAATCATGTGACTGTGCAGAGAAGTATCAAGTATAAAATGAAAATAAGAAAGCTCGAAATGTGAGAATGTATCAGGGATTCCTTTACTGAAATTTATTTTGCACAACGAAGAAGGCTCTACTGTTGTAAAATAAAATGAAAATGACTAGTTTATGTTTTACTTGGGGCATAGGGTAACTGTTCAGCTGTCACGAATATCGGCCTGGACTGAGTAAGAAGTTTATTTTACTTACAGTTGAGACATCAAGAAAGATAAGAATAGCCTTCATGATACAATAAGGGAGGAAATTCGCTTATTTAAAAAAACATGCAAAAGAAAAATAAAGGTTCGAACACCGATAGTCCAACATTCAATATTACATACTTAGGGTAGGGGGCAAAAAAGACTGGGACGTTTCTACTGAAACGTGTTTGTCTGGTCCTAACCACTATTCTGCTGTACACAACCGCAGATTCCTTAAAAACACATTGATTATGTACTTTGTCAATGAGCTGCTGACATAAAAAACACTGTGTTAAATTTAGGGTTGTTGGGGGAGCAGTGGTCTAGTGGTTAGTGAAGTAGATTCGGGACAGTAAGGTCGCTGGTTGAAACCCTTGACCAAGTCCCTAGACCTAAACCCTCTAAAACTGCTCCCCAGGACCCTTGTGTGCTCACGTGGATGAGTTAAATGCAGAAAACGAATGGCCAATGAAGCCGAGTTACATTTTACAACGGTTACTTTCATCACTGAAGAATACGCTAATTATTACCTCAATTAATAACTGCCTCAATTTTCATATCCTGATTTGTCTAACGTTACATTGTCACATTTGAAAGGTTTCCCGTCTTCCTTGTTTTTGCTTGAAAAATGGCTGTAACGTCTAACCGATTGGTTGGATTTAGCCGATATTTCCAGCTGTATGAAAAGGGGCAACCCTGAGGTGTACAGTCGTCTCCTGTCCTACTGCCAGTACCCCAGATGCTGACCCAAATCTTGCTCAGTAATGGCACAGGGCGAGAGACCTACTTAAATTGCGGGGAAAAACCTATTACACAGCAGAAAAAAAAAAAAAAAAAATTGCACCACCACTGTGCAACATTCACACCAAGCACACCAATGTAGGCCATCTACTCATTACTGAACTGGCACTCACATCTCTTGGATGAACAATCTATAATAGTAGAAATGTACATGAGGCTAATAAACACTTCATACGAGGATATAAGCACAACATCTGAGTTGAAGATTCTAATGATAGTCGAACTGATCGATGTTTGTGGTGGCTGGGTGAATGGGTGACAGCATCTCCTAAACTGCAGCTATGTGCATCTATGAAAAATGGCCCAAAGAAGGAAAAAGCTGTGAACGGGTGAGAGGGTAATGGGCGCTCAGGGCTCATTGATGCACATGAGGAGTGATGGGGGATTCTTCTGGCTCTCGTATTGCTGAAAAAGGGTCCATGCTGGTTCTGACAGAAAGGCGTCAGAACACACGATGCATCACAGACAGTTTTGTGTGTGGCTGCGTAGCTACAGACCAGTCGTCGGGAGGCAGGTGAGGATCAGAACTGGACCATGGAGAACAATGATCCAGAGAGTCATGTTTGCTTTTACATCACGCGGATGGCCGGGTGCGTTGCGCCACTTCGGGCACACCAGCAAAGACGGTGTGATGCTTTGGGAAATGCTGGGAGAGTTTAAGTCTTGCAGTTCACTTTGACACATGCCACTTTCCCTACGAATTGCTGAGGACCATTTACAGTACGTCCCTTCATGGAAACAGTATTCTCTGATGGCAGCGGCCTCTTTCAGCAGGATAATGCAACACACCGCAAAGCAAAACTAGTTCAGGAATAGTTTGAAGAACGCAACAACGAGCTCAAAGCGTTGATTTGACCTCCAAATACCCCAGATCTCAAGCCAACCAATAATCTGTAAGATGTGCTGGACAAACATGTCTAGTCACCTCGCAACTTGTAGGATTTAAAAGATCTGCTACTAACATCTTGGTGTTAGATACCACAGAACGCCTTCAGCGGTCTAGTGGAGCCCAGGCCTCGATGGGTGATCGCTGTTTTGACGGCAAAAGGGGGAACTCCGCAGTAGTCATAGTTGGTCATAATGTTATGGCATCATTTTGTGGGATCTTTCAAATCTGTGACATAATCACAGCTCATTACCATATTCTTAAGATACTGTGAAAGAAAAAAAAAAAAAAATCTCTGCCCTGAAAACCGGTTCAAACTAGTCCGCGAATGAGAGAAGATGCACGTTTAACCTACAGAGAGAGAAAGAGAGAGAGAGAGAATGTGGCGGCAGAATGGGAGAGCGATAGGGAGGCTACCGACACGTCCCACACTGGGACAAAGGAAGGAGGGAGGAGGAGAAAATAATGTCGTCTTTGGACATTCCAAACCACGTCTACCAGACTAGGGTGGAGGGGGGG
>JASGAT010362142.1:12213-38890 GCA_030220025.1 Chelon auratus
CATCCATGTTGTCTGACTCACTCAAAATTAGATAAACACTATTTCAGTTGTGCTTGTTTTGCAAGCTGTGCAACCTGAAGATTAAAAGGTCATAATTTACCCAAAAGAAACTCTAATGCACACAAACCCTCCTATGAGTCTGTCGTCTATGAAACAAAGCACCGAAGGAACTGCAATGTAAGGTGGGGAAATAAAACTGCTTTTCAGCATATTCAGCCAAGTGCTGTGTCCACTAAGGCTGCAGTGTGTTCTAACAATGCACATCTGTTAATTTAGCCCAAGTCCACCCGGTCACTTTGAGCTCAGATGGCGACAATAAGTGATGCAGGGATGCACGTCTAAAATAAAGCAAGTGCGATGCAGCTAAACATTCGGGTCTGTTTTCACATGAAGAGTGTGAAGCCACAGTGTGAAGCCTTAAAAGCACCCTGCGCTGGTACACAGCAAGGACAGATGTGCCCTCCTGTACCATCCCTGGACACAAAGGCGATCTATCTGCCAGAGATGACAGCTTGTGTGTGTGTGTGGGGGTGTGCGCATATATACCACACGCAGCGCTTCAGAAATCATACTTCACCCGCTAAGAAATGGCACATTGCTCTCGTTGTGAAAGTGCGGCGGTGAACCGTGTCAGGTAGAAGATGACTGTAACCCTGTGGGACCGCGCAGGCAAATCTTCACATCGCTAGGACGGCCCATGGCTGCTAGTTTCAGGGCTAGAGACACGTGGCTACCTTTGTCCCGGGAGAGATAGATGGCATCGTGAATCCAATGTTTAATGTACTGGATGCTTTGCTGCTAAGCAACAGGGGGGTGGCAAATAAAATTGTTGTCCGTGCAATTGTTGTGATGTGTTATGTATGCACCTGAGACTGACTGAGAGTGATGTGCGTACTAGTTCTCACTGTTGCCTCACACTCGAGCCAACTCAGCCTTCAGTGAAGCATCAGCTGACTCAAACAGAAAAAAATAATAATAGGATGAATATGCCATGTTTTATTTACAGTGTAAGTGCATACATTGTAAAGTCGGGAGGACATCAAGCAAATTCCAAGTGCCACCAAACGTTCTAAATAGGACTTGAGTCACATGACCTCCTCACTAGCGCCAGGACCTGGAAACAGTCTACCTATTCCCTTCACAGTTACCCCAGAGATGATTGGAAAACAAGCACAGACTAAAAGCCTCAGAGACAACATATTATGATGAAGACAGAGCTCCTCTTTGTCCGTCCAGGTGAAGCCAATCAAATTTACATCGTGTAAGATTGCTGGATCTCCGAGTTTGTTTTCAAAAAAAGATCCTGAATCAATCCACTAGTAGCACTCCTGCTAGTTTCAGTGCTTCCCCGGCTCCATCTCGCCAGCATGTAAAACCAACTGAAACCGACACTACAATCTCACAAACAGGTCTGACTTGTCCATCAGCAAGTCCACTGGGACATGCCTGGGGGACCGGTAGCCTAAACCTCGTTGCCTGCGTTGAGCTCTGCCCATCGCTGTTTACAAACCTTGATCAGAAGAATTCCACTTTCCATTTCAGATTATCAAGTGTGCCAACCTTGTCACATTACAGCAGATCGCAAATCAAGTTCATAAATTATTTGTTGTTGAAGATGGGCACACCCTCATGAGAAGATAAAATGTCAATTGTATGACTCACAGTTGGTACTTTGGTCCGATGCACCTTCCCTGTTTGAGGGGTTAAACTCTTCTCTTTTAGCTCTCATTTTTGTCATCATGCAGTTTCTTTCAAACTTAATTCAGACAACCTAACACTAGTTGCAGATCTACCTTGAGTTCAAACTTAGATAGATATCCGTGGCAGTCCGATCATCTACCTGTTAACGTGTATCTGAGAAGCTTTCTTAAATCCCATGCGTCACCTGTTCTGCAGCATCTCAACTACCTGTGTGTATTATCAGACTTACAGCTCTTAACACATGAGCCTCCGAGAACGTTGTTTTTCCAAGTCTACGGCAGATCTCATGCACTACACAGAGGCACAATAATTATCACTTTTATAACCAATTTTTGTATTAAAAAAAACAAACCAAAGATTAAAAAACTCCATAGGCCATGTGTTCTTTGGCACCGGGGGCTGAATGCAGAAATCTACATTCTCCCACAGATCTTTAAAAGTCTTTAAAAATACACTGATCAGGCATAACATTATGACCGCCTTCCTAATATTGTGTAGGTCTTCCTTGTGCCTCCGACACAATTATGACTCATCACAGAATGGACATGGTCCTTCTGAGGGCGTCCTGTGGTGTCTGACGACACAGTGTTGTTAGTGGGGGTCTTGGGTCCTATGGGTTGAGGGGAGGGGCCTCTGTGGATCAGGCTTGTTACAGGACCTTGTGCTGTTTTTCCATGTTTTTTGAGTCGTTCCCAAACCGTTTTGTGTGTGTGCCTGTGTCAGGCTGCTTAGGCATTGTAATAAGATGGTCAGTGTTATTCACTTGTCCTGTAAGTGGTTTTAATGTTGTGGCTGATTGGTCTTTGCCTCTTTTTCCTTAAAATTAAAGTTAATATGACGGGATTATGAAGATTGTTTTGACCATGTCTGTCAAAATGATGGACAATAAGAACGCCTAAAGCAGCAAAGAACAATTTAAATACCATTAAATTAAGCAAGAACAGAGTACTGGTCTTGATAACGGTATAATTAAAATTCTAACAATGCCCGTCCCTTTGCATGCCAATGTAACTATCTGATGAAGATTCGTCTCTTTAAAGCCTAATGCGCTACCACAAACAGCAACGGGAAAAGAAGAGATGATGAGGAAGAGGGTAGCAGACGACCAGCCAGTGATTAGTTATCTGTGCCTGTTTCTCTCGGGAGACGGTGGAGGAGGAGTAGATGCATGTCTCTCTTGTTTCCCCCAGAATAATAAGGCCTGGGGGCAGCGCAGATCTTAGACAGAAAAAAACAAAACAAAGGATGACGGAGTTAGGGGGCTGTGAGCGCGGCAGGGCATCTCTGCCATCGATTCAAAATGATCTAAAAGGCGAACGCGAAGGAAAATGTTTGTACCAAGCTTCTCAGTCGCCTCAAAGCAGACTGGCTCGGATCAATACATTTAATATATTTCATTCCTCCTGTATAGGCTATCATTAAACCTCATATGCACGGGCATATCGCGGCAGGATAAGATGTCCTTGCTTGAAAGAAAATGGAAATCTTGTGACCCGAACTGACACTCCAGGTTTTGTTTGCAGTCGGGTCTCCCATTGTGTCCAGCAGTTCACAGAGACCAGATCAATGGCCAAGGCTCGTCCCCTCAGGTGCTAGCCTCTCATCTCCAGCACTGTAATGATCTCCCCACTGGGACCGGACCCAGCCAGTCAACACATTAACAGCCATTTTAAAAAAAACAGAGGCTTTTCAGCGGTGTCCTTAGGGTTCAATACAAGGAAAACAACAATTATACCATCCAATAAAAGCAATACAAGTATGGATTATTATTGCCCAATAAAACACAGTAGAGCAACAACTCTTTTTCTTGGGTAGCCAAGGTTCCCTGGTCCTTATAATGTCAATTCAATCATCCAAAATGCCCTTTTACTTACTGGAAATTATGACAAGCTGAGGATCAAGATGCCAACATACTACTCACCACCATGGGCATTACTCCTACTGCTGCCATGTCAAACTTAGAAAATTATTTTTAGCCCATCGAATAGCATTGCTTATTTTCATCAGGATGCCATCTTAACAATAAAAAAAAAAAAGATCAGGCTACCTATGCAAATCTGTGCACCAGGCTAGGAGTGGGGGCAGGGACCCAGCTGAGGTGGTGCCATGGTTGGGGGAGGGAGAAGGGTGCAGAGCGCATGTGGTTAGCCGAGCCATAATCTAACTGTACCCAAATGAAAAATACTCTTCCTTGTCTTCTCTTTCTCACTTGCTCACTCTCTGTCCTTCCCTCTACCCCTCCCTGCCTCACACACACACACACACACACACCCCACCTCCTCAGTTGTTCTGTGGCAGGCTCGGTCAGCCCAGAAGTGTGTGTGTGTGTGTATATGTGTGTATGTGTGCCCCTACTGGTTGTGTCCCGAACGCCAAGGGTTAAGCCCCTGCCATTTTAACGCCACTGACAGATCAGACCATTAGGGTGTTACCTAACAAAATGGAAGCCTTTAACCCTGAATCTGCCAGACTGCTTCTGTGTGTGCGTTGTGTGTGTGTGTGAGTGTGTGTGTGCGGCCGAGAGCCGGAGACACAAGCGGCGTACGTATGTGTGCGCATGTCTCCACCTGGATTCTCCCTCAGCAACGTGACGACGACAACGGCAGCAAGTCCAGGAAGTGGAAACCAGACTTTTGCTCATGATCGCACAAGAATGCAGACGCCTATAGCCACAAGTACAACATATATGCCCATGCTTCTTTGTGCAACGCTTATTGTGATACTTGTGAGTGCAGACTCCTCCCTCCCTCTCAACAAAAAGTGCACATATTCTCAAACCTCACATCTCATCTGGATTACAAGTGGAATACATAAACTCCCTCTGTTGTATCCTGGGTCATTGTTGACATAGCAATGACAACTGACATATGAAATATGTAAATCATGAAGCCCAAAAAAAAAAACCCCACAACATCAAGTCACTAGATACATTTTCAACCACATATGTTCACTAGCAATAATAAAAAGGACAAGCTAAATGTTTTCAAAAAATCCTAGAAAGGGATCCTCTCCAACTGCAGCCAAATTGCTTCCAAATGGTTACTCCTTAATCCCGTAAAACCAGAAGTACATACCCACATACAGGCTGGAGGGCCAGGACACACGCAGACTGCTATCAGATTACATTTCTCAGAAATGGATGGTAGCAGGAAGTGACCAGAGTAGAGGGAAAGAAAGAACTTAAAGGGTGAAAGAAAAAACAGCATACCAGACGTGGTATGTACAAGCTCAGCACATTATTTGTGCACATGCAGTAGCTTAACAAACCAGCCAGGTTAATTGGGTCAGCTGCCTCATATTTTCTGAGTTAAGACTGCGAATAACAACTTTCAGGAGATCTTCATCAGTTGTGGTTAATAGAAGTTAGACCGCAGTACATTCTGAAGCACGGCAGACAAGAAAGAAATGCGGCTGAAATCGGCTGAAACGTTATATCTGATGGCTGAGGCCGCTACAACAAGCCTCTTATACGATCACGCACGGAGAAAAACTAGCTATTCTACATTGTTAACTCCAGGAGTCCAGGAATAAGGAAACTGAGGAACCCTCATCATCCCTAACAAGCATAACATCAAACAAATGGCTGGTCAAATTGGATGATGTGCCGTAACTTGTTGGCCTTATTTAGCAGATTGATATAAATAAAGGAGAAGTTCGCAAACAAGAATGCAGCATTCATGGTCGGTGTCTCCCCCCGATATTCCCCTGTAACTTGTTTAGTACACGAGGAGCTAATTAGATGTTGCTGCTGTAATTAGATGCTGGAAATGTTCACAAAATCTAAATTTAAAAGCAGAGAGAGGTTAGTGTGTTCAGCTAGATTAAGTTCACTTTCATGGTCGTTTTACAAATTAGAATGTCTCTTTTTCTCGGTCTCACAACCATTTGAGCATTTGGTTGAACCTGTTTAAAAGGTTGAATGTTACACACCTATAGGCTACACCTACCAGAGGATGCCTATGCCCTATTAAAGAAATGGCGGTGAACAATAAAACAAGGATTTAAACTGAACTTCGGGCGAGTCTTTTTCCCACTAACCACACCCAAAAAGTGTAAAGTATTGCCTGTTTCAGTATTTAACCACACCCATCTATGATGTTGTGACCCAACAATGAATCTCATCACTTCTGAGCGTCAGAGACATGGTTTCAAAAGCAAACTTCAAGTAGAATATCAACCTCATCACCCTTTACATTTGGCTGCATTTTCACCATTGCCCGTCACCGTTGAAATTAGGAGGGACAGACTTGGGGCCGTGACACGCCAGGCCAGTGGCCTGTTGTTTTCTGGTGTCGGGCTGACAGCGACTATGTGCTTGTCTTGTTTTACATCTTTATCTAATCAAACACACAAATACTTTCACAACGTCAAGATCATCTAGAATCAAACTGTAGACCAGCGGATCTGAGTGATCGACGAGGGCAGGCGTGTACGACGCCATTCAGCTCTTCTTAGCTCCCCCAGCTCTTCCGGTTTTCCTGGAACTCGAGGTGACGCAACGGACGGCCTTCCTTTTGCACACTTATGTTACCAGTTCAACTTTGCACAAGTTACACAGTCATGTCTATCGCACAGACATGCATCTGCCACTCAAATTGAGAAACATTTGAGCAGCACTTTCTGTTTCACTTACATCCCCTGCCTTCTCCGCTTCATCTTATGATTTATAAACTGTCAGCACAGCAATTTTTTGCAGAGCTTGAAAGAAAAGACGACTCTACAGTTTCATCACGGGTTAGCAAGTGTAACCCACAGGATTCTAATACTATCTGCTGGTGTTAATGGCTGGAATGACGCTGACATAATTTGTTATGATGATCTGTGCGACATGCTTCAGACCATTTAGGTTCATCCCCAATTTAGGGGGCTCCTGATCCAAAAATGCCAGATCCTAGTGGTCAAAAGTGTGTGGGGATAAAGAAAGACAGGCCTGGCGCTCCACAATGTTGGTAATGCTGACCATCCACAGCATCACTACCAGTGTCTCCAACCACAAAACGACAAGACGTTTCTTTCTTCAAAATATTTGAATAAATGTTGTAAGATGAATCGCATTTATGAATGTATTCGCAGATAAACCAAATAATTAAATAATCAGAAAATAAATTTTGAGAAAAAAAAGAATTACAAGATTAATCAACTAATTGACAGATTCATTAAAAATAGATTAATAGATTAATCTGCAGTACAAGTTTGTACTGCGGCTGTACTTGACACTGCCCTCGCCAGAGCTGTGACAAAGGAGAAGCGGATCATGTTACGAGAGAGGACCGATAAGTTCCTTTCGCATTTTCACATTTTTCTGCTATCGTTGTCAATGGAATCCACAGAGTTCAAGCAGAAGTAGATAATGAAACTACGAATGTAGTCGCCATAAACAAAAACATACTTTCAGTCACTGCATCTACTCTGAATATGTTCCCGTATTAATAAGAACCATCATACCCAGGACTAGCTAGTACAGAATTTGTGGACTAAAAATGTATTTCTGGAATCATCAAGGTAATCCTGAAAATACAAATTTCCAGACTCTTCATCCTATTCCTTTTTATTAACCCCCCCGTCTGTAGGCAACACGTTCTGTGCCTAACCAGCATTCGCTCTCTACTATAGAAAATAACGCATGAACTAATCATAAATCAGTGACAAATAGCAACATAGTTACCCCTTGCTTTGTGAGGCGTGACAAATCAGCCAGGACAGTGTGTCCCCTCTTGGACATACCCCATGATGGTATATGTGTCCAAGTTACAGGTCCGCTTGTTTGCAGCACTTAAGAGTTTGAGAGTTGCCATGTCAGCATTGGCCACACAGTGGAAGCGACTGTTACAGGCAGACAAACAACTTAAGAAATGTGTATTCTATAACCGTCTTGGTTGCACTGTATGACATACCCCTTGAGGCAATACTGGTGCCTGTGAAAATACCTGTTAAAATAGTCGAGCCAGGTGGTTTTGTTTGTGCCTGGTATATGTTTTACTTCATTAAAAATAACCACAATAAAACCAACGTTAAAAACTATTTCACTAAGCAAGAACTAATTTGTGACTTTTCTTAACCGCAGCAATAAAACTGTGTCCACAGACTCTACGCAGATCAGTCTCCCAACAACAAACACCACTTCTTACCATTTTTCACAATTCGTTGCGAGCCACTTAACTTAAGGAACATCTGATGCTTGTCCTGTCTGAACGAGAGAACGGTATTTGGGTCCATTTTTTTTAGCAGCTGAACTAATGTCTCATGAAAAGGAAAACTAAAATATTCATCCCCTGTGAGACAGGTTGGTTATATTCTACAGACACGCTTGATGAAGTCCAACAGGGTAAACAAGAAATAATGGCGTCAGTCAAACTTTGGATTCCTCTGCTCTATTTGTAAGATTTGCCCAGGGCCTTTGGGCGGGACCCCTGAATAATATGTTTTCTTCTGTCTTTTGGCATCTGGAGCAACAAGTGGGTAAACTGTCAAAATGACAGACAATAAAGGCACATAGAGTAAAGGCATTCTGATCATACAAATACAGTTCAAAGACAGGATATCTTGTGTTTCTACTATCGAGTTCAAAAGTCCCCACAAACGTAGCAAAACAACATTTAGCATAGCGCATCAATCTTATAGTGGCAAGCAAAATATTAATCAGCCGTCTTAAGTTACAAGATTACAAAGTAAACTACTCCTACAGCCAAAGACATCAATAGTCACTTGCAACAACATCTATCACCTTTGCATCTCACTTGATATGCAGTATGTGAGCATTTTGTAGAAGAGGCGAAGAATCCTGCACTCGCAATGTGACAATCTCAATAACTAGTTCCTCATCTCTTATCCATTCAGCTTAGCATCAGCCAGCCGGTCGGTTTTACCAAGACTTCACTGTTTCACCAACATTTCCTGTTAACCTTTTCAGAGCAGCCGGTCTCAAGCTCAAGGCCGCTGCGTTAACCTTCGTCCCACACCGAGCTACCGAGAAACCAGAACGATAAACACCTCAGCCAGATGTGGACGGACGGAAACAGTATCTGCTCTGCCGCGTAACAGTGCAGAGAAATATCACTCGTATAAGGTCACATACTGTTACCAACAATAGAAAATGTTTCACTAATCACAATTCACTGCTGTCGTTTTTGTTATGAAACAGACTGCCATGATTCCACCACAGAATATAATACAAAACAATGGTACTAGTAAATTTAGTTTTTTCAGTGTGGACACTTCAAAATGGGACTTAACTGTAAAGTGAAAGTAAACAAAGAGTTTAATTTAGAATAAATTCCAGACGCTGACTCTAGGGCTAACATAACAATAAATTTAACAATGACGAGCAAGGTGTCCTTGAGCCTTGAGACTGACAAAAAAAATACATTTCGTAGGGTGGAAAATACAGATGTACATTTAAAAGTTTCAATCCTGATGCAGCAAAGTAATGGAGGATCTCGAGTCATGGCTGTCCGGTTACATCACTCTCAGAAGGGATATTCATAAGAGGCGCCCCTCCTCGGGCAAATTCAAGGCCCATCATAAAATGCAAAGCGACACGTGTNCCCCATCACTGGCCAAGGGTGCCAGCTGTCTGCTTGTTCTAAAAGGGAGGTAGAGATATACACACACTGCTGTTCATCTTACGAAACACACCTTCAAGTCAGGTGAACACAAAAACTGAGTCGTCCGATCACACAGCATGACCCATGGTTCGCAGCCTGCTGTGGGCAACGTGATCTCTTGGAAATCTTGAGACACCAAGACCCAAAAGAATTACTACATGGTAAACCATTAAGAAATTAAAATGTTAAAATCAAAGGAGTGCACTGAAGCACTTGACTTCAAATGTATAATATATATATATATATATATATATATATATATAGGGCATGTCTTTAGATTTGACAGTAAAGACATCTGATCACAAAGGTTAAGTGGTGAATTTGATCCGAGTAACAATAACATTCTGATTCACGCACAAAGTAGGCTTTCAGTGGTCTGTGGTCTTACGTGGGTGAAAGCTACTAAGCTGTCGTAGACACACAGACACACACCCCGACGGAGGCTCAACCGTCCACCATTACGCCTCCATAAAAAGGCTTTTCACGGTTGAGCTAATCTGACAAAGTTCTGAGATCAATGGCTCATAAAGCCATAAAATACCCATCCGCGGTTAAAAGCAACGCCGAGCTTGGCAATATCCAGTAGCAACGTCGGTTATAATGTTCATAAACTTTAGTGACCCAACTTTGCCCAAAAAAAATAGCTTGCCTATTTTCAAGTAACCCATCATCAACAACAAGCTATCGCATGCTAACGTTAACTTGGCTTGCCAACAACAACCTGTCCATCTGTCCGGCTACAAAACCAGCGGCTAACTAACGCGAGCTAACAGCCCATTGTAATTATGAGCGGTTACAGGGATTACAGGGAAGTCAATGGACGAGAGGGGGGGATCTATTCACTTTTAAATATATTGATAGATCAGTGGTGGCTCGGATGTCTGCACACGTCCAAATAGCGATACACGACAGACAATGAAACCGACCCCGTCTCACGGAGCAGCTAGTGTTACAAGGCTAGCTTAGCGAGCTAATTTAGCCTGCTAACGCTAACTCCCTGGTCACCCGTCTGCACAGGCAGACAGTCGCTAAAATTATTCACAGATAATCGAGCGTTAATTACACACAGACCACGGCAGTGTTGTGCCAGAGTTTTGCAGTTTCATTGCGGCTAAATAAAACTATTTTACGTCATAGTCTAACATTGGTGCATCCTAACACAAGTTCTGCCGGGTGACTTAAAAAATATTCCTCTACTTTCGAGGGTTGTTCTGGCAGTCCGTACTCGATAGGTGTATGTGTGTAGCTGAGCGACACACAAACTGTTACCTTGCACGTTAGCTGAGCTCAAGCTAAGCTAACTAGCTTAACTTGCGTTAGCCGTGCTAACGCCGATAGAGAAACTTCCGTCGTCGTCATATTTTAATTGAAATCTAAATTGCTGGATAGGATTTTATTACATTGAAATAACGCTGGGTGGACTTACAGAGTCTGTGCGGAGCTTGATCGAGTTCCCACGCGATTTTCAGCAGTTTGATGTTAGTATTTAGCTGGCTTCGGTGTAAAAATCCCGGGGATCCCCTCTCTTCTGTCCGCTGCCACTCCAGTTGCCAGATAATGTAATGAGCCACCACAGGCGGCGTCATGCTGCGTTCATACACACCTCGGAAATGCCAAGATTCCGAGTGCCGAGAGAAAAGAGAAATGATGCGTTTGGAACAATTCGACGGAAGCGCTCTCGAAGGAGAAAGACTAAAAACAAAGACAGGGCAGCAACTGGATAGTAACCTACACCCCCGCATGACATTATTTTAATGAGTATACACGAACCAGCAAACATATAATAAGTTGTTGATACCTGCTTATTGAACTTGGACTGAACTGTATTTAAATGTGGCATTTTTTGCTTGTGACAGACATTTCCAGGTTGGTCTGTTGATGTTTTTTTTTTTTTTTTTTGGACCTTATGCAAAAATAACAAACCACTTTTGATACATGATTTTGTTTTGCCATTTATGTCTCTTACATCATTACTGAGACACTGCTACTCACCATCCAGAAATATAGGCAAACACAAGCAATGCATTTTATGTTTTGCTTTCTCTTAGAAACCATGCAGTCATGCCTCTTTGTCCCTGCCTACAGTCCATATGGTTAAATTACACAGCAAAGTTTCATCACAAATGTCAAAAATTTCCACATTATATTTATCTTTGTAGAATGTTGTATAACATGCAAGTGCCCTGTCTTTGGGTACTGTAGATGTCAAATACAATTTGTAACCAAACCAAAGCATTGGATTGGTTGTTTTGCCACCTTCTGTCACCCCCAGGAGAGGGTGCCGTCAAGTTTCATGCTCAACCTGAACAGATATGGGTCTTTCACTGACAGCATCACAGTGGATGTGGAGTTCAGCCATCCCCTCAGGGCCTTCCTGACCACAGAGGACCCTGTGGCAGCTCTACGATCAATGCAGTCAGGAGTGCCAAACTTGAAGCACGTCCTGTGTACCGACTGCACCAGGTAGTCCCTGCCACTTTCCCTGAAAGTGTCTACTATTTTGGAGTTATATTTTGCCCTTGGGAGTATAAATCCAGAGACACAAACTATTCATGTGACTGAGCCTACCCAGCCTACTATTCTGGCTGTTTATGATGCTGGTTTGGGAATCATTAACAGAGAGCATCCCTTTGTTGTTGCACTTGCTCGGGCTTACTTGATAATGATCACCTCTGCATGTCAGTTTACCACCCACAGAGACGCCGTAGAGATTCAAGCCAGGGAGATAATGGTGCAAGCCATCTGTTGCTTCTGGAGGAGTGATCAAAAGTTTATCCCTATCTGCTCTCCGGGACTTGATATAAGCATCCTTGTTGTCATCTCTCAACTTTTACCATTAAATCATTTGAACAGATCCAAGAATGGATGTAGGTCCACACGTCCTCGCTGCTTGGATAGATACTGGCTCTCAGTATACTACAAGTCCATTGTTTGATACTCAAACACAGACTCACACAGACCTCAAATATCCCATTAAAGGCACTTCTAAAAGTCTAAAACCCCCGTGATCAACAGGAGACATAAGACATTGTTTATTTATCCCCTTTGTCACAGTAGTGCAGAATTTGGCAAAAATATATACAAAAAACACTAACGAATTTGACAGGAACATTACAAAAAAAAAACTTTGAAAAAAACAAATAAATACATGAAATCTCAGAGCTACTGTAACTTGCTGCCGGCATGTCAGGCGCCATCTTAAAAAAAAATAAAAATAAAAGATTTATGTCATGGGAGTTTCAGGTGGGCACCACCCACAGATGTTTGTTCCTAATATAAACCCACCCACCCCCCACCCCCTCCACAACCACTAAAGATGAACAACAGAAGCTGCTCAGATGAGTGGCGAAATATCTTCAAGAAAACTTCACCTTAACCCCAAATCCAGCTGCCTTTGTTCCGTTTTTCTTCTTAAGATATGATCTTGTAGAAATGTAAGTTAAATAGACATTTTGATTTTAAATGTACTGTAGGATAAATAAAATGATTCTTGTCTTACATAACACCACCTAAGGGTTTCTCATAAAACTTGCTGAACACTAATTTAGTACCACAGTAGTTACTGTGTTGAATTGATTATGTATGTAGAATGAGGGACATATGTGTATACCTCCAGGCTCATAATTAAATCCAATTGCATTCATATAGCCTCAGTTACAACCAAATTGTGTGTACAAATATACTAACTGAGAAGTGAATCAATAAATTACAACATTTCAATCATATTTTTATTGGAAAATTGTCGAAAAGAATTAAAAACATAGGCATTGGATAGAATATGGCTAGTACTCAAGCTTAAACTGTCCTTACAGAGTGCTTTAAATACCAAGCGTTGAGATACCTACATGGATAGCTAAAATAATACATATCACACTTTACTAAATTGACTTTATAAAATGTCACTGTACAATAAAGGTTCAACGAGTGGCAAATCTATACAAACATAATGTGAAGAAACCATTTAGTAGACCTATCAAGACAAAATTAAAATATAACAAAATAAAAATAAATTCTTTAAAAGATTTCTGAAGATAGTTGAGAGATCCAGAAGTAATTCACCAACAGGATTTATATATTATGGAACTTCAAAAAATAGATCAGTTAAATGGGCTTCTTCTTAAAAGGGTGTGTGTGAACTTCTCACAGCCACCAAATGATGCCAGGAGTATTTAAACACTGCTTGTTAATAGGGGGTGTAGTGGTACGAGGAGTCGTCCCAAGTAGAGTGGTGCACAATATTCAATTCGGTGTGAAAAATTCTTCTTTTTGGTCCGCCCTGTGAGCCAAACAATTACTTTGAGGCTGCACCCAATATGTTGTTGGCTACAGGATGATAACTGGGCTAAGTTTTTTTTTTTAAATTTGGTTGGAGCCAGTGCCAAATTTATAAACATGTACGTTGTATTAATTCACATTACACATTGAGTTTGATTTCTAACCGGCCTTTCTGTTTAGTATAACTCACCCTACCGGCCACCATATGGAGGTCATAGCGAACGTTAACACCCAGCCTCTTCTTACATTTGTCCTATGACAATTCTAATAAAGTTTTAAACAAGATGGCTGTGCCCTTAGCAACGCCAAGAAGAGAGAAAGGCAGTGTTACCTAACGCAATCCTTAAAATAGAAATTGCACTGCTGGCTTTAATGTTGAAAGAAGTTGGACAGCAAGACCATTACACCTTTATAAACGGTCAACATTCACGACCTTGCCATCACTGCCAAGTAAACCTCCGTGTTTCGATGTACACACGGACACAATTTTGCTCTTGGTTTGTTTTCTGTGCCCTACCAAAAATCAATCCGCGACGAAATCCAAGGTTCACGCGGTCTGTGTACCGCTACACCCCCATCACTGACAGACCCACTGTCCCTCAACAGCGCTCACTGCCAATCTGTCAAATAACATTTGAGTTACAGACACTCATTCAAATGAGTCTTTTGTGAAAATAACTTACAAGAGGTCTCTATTTTGTCTACTAGGGATTTTGTGNCCACCTCAGTAACTTCCATGCATTTAAAAAAAAAAAAAAGAAAAAAGAAAAAAAAACTGCATCCATACAAAAAAAGGCAAGATGTAAAATATTTACCAACAGTTACAAAAATAGCAACATGAATAAATTAATTTCTTCTACATTTCTTTACTGCTCCCCCTCCCTGCATCTAACCCCTTGTTTTTTTCCAAATGGAAAAGAATCCTGGCAAAAGTAGAAGGGCTCTCTATATCGGAGGCAAGGAAGCCCTTTTGTACATTGCCACGTGTCCTTCACTGCTCTTATCAAGAGTCCAGCCGTGCCCTCGTGCCCCGTAAGCGTCCGTGCCATCAGATAGCGTGAAGTACATGTACAACAGCAGTTGTCATTGTTTTACGTTTAAAATGTAATAGAGGACAATCAGGAAGAAATCTTGAGAGGCTAATAAAGCGAACGCCAAAACTGTCACCTGTTAAAAATCCTTTCAAGCTACAGTGGTCTGGATAGCAGGCTGTTAGGCATCTACTTGCTGCTTGTGATCATTTATCAGCTACAGTCATATGTGAGACAGGAAACTCAGGAGGTTCCTCATAGCAGGCTAGCGAGGCTGGTGGTTGGACCATTCTGGGCTTGGATCTGAACAGGTGGAGGGCCATCAGTCCACTGAAAAACAGACAGAGATGCACTGTATTAGCAAAACTACAAAGTGTACGCTATACTATCTGGCACTAGAGTGAAAAGTGATAATGGAAAGTAATGATATGTAAAGTGGGAGAAGCACAGTGAGCTGTTTCACATACACTGATGAGGTTATGTTCAGGGAGGCTGCAGGCAGCGATGTGGTCCTGCAGCAGCTGCTGGGAGAAGTTCTGGTGCATCTGAGCTGCTTCATGGGCATCCATGGTGTTCCCAAGGGCCTTGTTCAAATCTGCCAATGCAACACATGGTCAAAACACATTGTTTGCAAAAGTTGTACTTTTACAAATAGATCTAAGAGGACATAGATGGCGCTTTAGAGAGAGAGAGAAAGAGAGAGAAACTCAGTACCTTTCAACAGTGCGGAAGACCAGAGCTGGACCGACATGTCAGGGATCTTGCTGGCCAGCTGCATGGCAGGTACAACCATGTTGTTGCTTTCCTAAAAAGAAAAGTGAAACTTTTCAGCGAATGTGTGCAGATCATCAGAAACACAGATCCTCACCTGTAAACACTGAAAGGTTTTTATTTTTGCATCAGTAGAGTGAATTAGAGTAAAAAGCATTAATTTGTAGATATAATTCAATGTCTCAATCAACACAAATGACCAAGCCATTAAGACAAATTACACAGATTCCAAAGTTTAAAAACGTTGCTGCTGCAATCATAAGTTGTGGGAGGCTGAGGTTTTAGTGTGAAGATGCCCACACAAATTCCTTTAACATTTTAAGATGTATCGTGCAGTCTTTCCTTTTTTTCCTGCTTTGAAGTAACCTCAACTATCAAAATGTGCGTCACGCATTTTTGTATTGAGCAACATCTGCCTCGTTAAATATGAGTAAAGGCGCCTACAGACTGTGAACCTTCAGTTTATTGGAAGCCACGCTCTGCAACAGGAATCTAATAAACTAGGGTACGACATAAATTTTGATGTGGGCAGACTATAAGATGACAATACCTTTATGGCCAAGAGGCAAGCCAGAACAAGTAAACAGGAACAAGCCATGGAGCTAAGCAAGAATTAAGCCTTTGAAACAGTGGTATTCATGTATATATAAAAAAAATACAAAGAGGAGGAGAAGGAAGGGAATTTGGAAACTTGAGACAGCTTGAGGTAAGTCCTCTTTTAGCGTACACAAACATAGGTTTGTGCATCATAGCGACTAATGATTGGTTCATTTTTAACTGACACACTGAAAATAAAATAAAAATTTGTGATCTTGCATTGATCAGTGCATCTTTTCATTCCTCATTCTTATTGGTTTGTTCATAGGCGCTACAGGTTTAGACTTCAGCGTTAAATTGACGCAGAAGCATACGCAGACCCTGTGTAGACCACAGCACAGTAACTGACGTGCACCTTCCCAGAAATGTAAACATGCGACGTGGCGACGCAGAGCGCAAGTGCTGTGATTGGTCCACTTGGTAGTAGCGCTTCAGTATTTCCGGCTGCTTCTCTGTTTTGGATCAGTATGTTTTGGAATGGCGTTGTTACAGAGCGAGTCAGACTGACAAGCGCACAAGTATAAATGGCTCAGCTTACGGCGTCTAGTTCCCGCAGTACTCTAAAGGAGCCTTTAGTCACAGACATATTCTGATACGACCACGCTACATTTCTGACAGCATCAGAATTTTGTCCCAGGCTGCCTGCAACGTTGCAACGGACATCTCTGACACTCTCTCACTGTGCGATGTAGGATCACTGTTTTGGAGCCACGACCAAAGACATCAGCACCATTCACAAAACTTAACTGCGCTAGTTACCTTTTATCTGGGACAGCCAAGTACAGTACAGTGTATACCTTGCTTTAATTGTAAGGGCTAGTCTAGCAGGATATTATGCTTAGACTGATGCAAGGCTGGTCAACTGGGATTATTATAAAAGGTGGTTATAAGGGCAGTTTAATGAATCTAAATATTTTTGGCGGTCTGTGCAGACAGTTTATAAATGGGGCCTCTATTCCATATGACACATAATGCGTATTAATGAAACTGTTGTAAGAAAATAAGAGAATACATTATGTTCTAATGACTTAGTTCTTCAATCTTACAGTTCTTTTGTTTTCACGTGAAAATCGAGTTAGCTTTAGTGTCAGTATGAGTCCTATTAAACACTCAGTCTTACTCTGTGGTTGCCCAGTACGTAGAAAATGTGACCGAGCAGAACCAGGGAGCAGGCAGTCAGTCTGTTCAGATCCTCGGCATTGGACATCTTCAGGGTTTCCCTCAGGAAACGTCTGCGGCACAAAGAACAATAATGAAGTAATCAGTGGCGGTGTGGCTGTGTGGGGGCGTTAGCATGAAACAATTCAGGATTTGACTTACTTTGCCTCATTGTAGCGTCCCTGAAAGAAGGACAGGAGTCCCCTGATGTAGAAGGCTGCAGCGCGGAGGCAGTGGGAGCTGAATCAAAAGCAACAGTTGCGTATTTTATGATCCGAACGAAACACTTTGCTTTCATGTACTGTCGAGTGTTATCGATACAAACTAAAATCCTTATGCCTCTTACCTCACTGGGAAGTTATGGTCTGGGTTTATTCTCTCGAGGAGGCTGTACAGCTGGAGAATTAACAAAACAAGTAAGTTAAGATGTACACCTATTACCAAGTTATTTTTTTTTATAATTCGTGTTTCTTTTATTTGGAAACAAGCGAAATACCATCTTAAAACTAATAGAATTATAACATACTGTCAGTTTGGTATTAAGAGTGCTGTACTGAATACATGCTTTACAGTGAGACATGATGTCGTCAGTGCTCTCTGGTGGACACAATATGTAATGGCAGCCTTGTTTTTAGGCAAACAAACACTGATTTTGACATGATCACAACAGTCACTTGCCAGTTCATTAGGTACACTACTGACAGCAAATGTCTTCTAATACAAGTGTTCTGCACTAAATCCTCCGTCATGACCGTTGCAATGTTGAGTTTATGTTGAAACAGCGCAACAACAGTGCTAATTCAGCCGTCTGTTTGTGGTGCTGTTCAACTGGAATGAATTAAACACATAAATGTTTGTTATTTAGCCTGACTAAAATGGGGTTGTCAAAATAATGGAAACATGTGTCGACAGCCTCCAAAATGAAAACACAGCTGAATCATCAGCTCTCTCAGTTATTTTAAACAAATGCTGAAAACCATAACCTTCGTGAAGTTAAGAGCTTGTGCAGGGGCGTTAGAATATATTCATCTTGACTTGTAAGTCGTTGTCTGTGCTGATTTATTACCAGTAAATCAGGCACAATAAAAAGTGAAGCACAAAGATTAAACAATACGGGACCCTTTATTGCTCAACTCACCTCCTGGTGTCGGTTTCCTTCCCTTATGTAGACACTGGCCAGGTTGGTCACGATATACGTCCACAGTTCCTGGTGTGTGGTGAGCTGGAACAGTCATGAGAAAGTGTTTAAGACGAGAGGAAAGAGCAACAGAATAAGAACAAATGTGTAAACAGACATGATGCACCTGCGACAAGAGGAAGCGAATTCAAGAAGGTACTTACCCGCAGGGCTGTAGTAAACTGGGCTTCTGCATTGTCCATACAGTTGACTGAGATACAGTACAGACCCTGGGACATGAGAGCAACAATTAGTCAAGTCAATTTATTTATAATAACAAGCTAGTTTACTTCAGCTTTCCTAAGTTTACTTTTTAATTTGGAAGTATTTTATATACAATATATATAAAATATTAATATAATATATTGCTTTATATTTCGAGCAGGTGGTGGCATTTTAGTTTTCCACACATTTCATTTATTTTTTTATTTAATGCTTTATATATATAAACTGACATTGACATTTAGTTAGGTAACTGTGTTTTCAGTAAGAAACTGATTTTACAATACTAAATCCATGACTATAAATGGATGATTCAAGACTCTGAGAACAAATACTTTAACGTTACTTGCGTCTGTTGTGTTAGTAGGTATTAGCAACCATGGTTACTATCAAGCAAACTGCTTATATTAAAGCGAGGAGTGGCTGAAAAGACTTACTAATAGTGTATGAAGCTGAGCAGCGTGGTTGGTGAATAACCTGGGGGACTGTTGGCACAGCTGACACACCTGTGAGATCTGGACACATGGAACAGATTCAGATTTGTGAGACGCAACACGTTTTTTTTTAACATGGCCTTACCTTTTTCATGACATTTTAAATACGTCAGAACTCATAAAAACGGCGAGCCTTAACAGTATACCTCTTGTAATGCAGTGGCTTTGTGGCCCGTGACGAGTCTGCACATGATGATGTGCTCCAGTAGAATGACTTGAAAGGTAGAGAGGATGGGGCTGCAGTCCAACACTGACAGATGACAGATAACATTTAAAAATGTAGAACGGTAAGTGGTGCCACAGTATAGCTACCATAAAGTCAGCCACAGCGTCTTATTTGAACTCACTTTTTAGTTTCTCTAGTTGCATAAGAGCCTTGTCTGTGTACTTCTGGGCTTTTTCCAGATATCCTGCTTGCATGGAGTGCATGACTGTCACCTGTAAAATCACAAAGCACAGTTAAAACAATGAACCCATTTCTAACAAAATTGTGTGCTATTATGAACTGGCAGTTATAGTTCGGCCATATTATGGATATTATATATGTCCATCTTTCACAAAACACAGCAGTGACTAAATGATAAGCCATTTTTAGTGGTTGCTGCCTTAACTCAAATAGAGAGCTATACACCACTCAGGCATAACATTATGACCACCATCCTAATATTGTGTAGGTCTCCCTTGTGCCTCCAAAACAGTTGTGACTGAGGACAGGGTGTCCTGTGGTGTCTGGTAACAGAATGTTGTTAGCGGGGGGCCTTTGAGGGGAGGGCCCTCTGTGGATCATCCCGCAGATACTTGATCAGTTTGGGATCTAGTGAATTTGGAGGCCAGGTCAACACCTTGTGCTGTTTTTCAGGTTTTTTTAGTTGTTCATTGTGTCATTGCTATGGGATGGGTGTGTCTGGCCTGGTCTAGGTGGGTGGTACATGTCTAACAACCACATGAATGCCAGGTCCAAAGGTTTCCCACCAGAACATTGTATTATGTTATTTACTTCACCTGTCAGTGGTTTTAATGTTGGTCTAATTTACTTGGTAATATTTTTGCACATCCCAAACAACGTTGCTTTTGTGTTGCGCTTTTACTATTGCTCCCGAAATCACCTCTCCGCATTAAGTCGTTTTTATAGTGCTGTGGGACATAGATGGCATAACTTAGGCATGCAGCCAACGCCGGTGCGAGCCATTTATATTTGTACACTGTTGTACACTTTTGTTTCTACTTCCCGCTTCACTTTCAACAATGGCGACTGCTGGCGCCACAGGGCGTAGTTAACTTTCTGGGAACGTGCACGTCAGTTACGGTGCCAGGGTCTGTGTAGGGGTCTACGTTGTCACTGTAACCAGACTCCCCTCCAAAACCCAGCCCCTCACCCAATCTGTACAGAATTTACCTTGACGGAGAAAACAGTACGGGACTGCATAATGTGAAGCTGGTTGTGTTGTCCACTAATAAAAATCGACGTTAACGCCACTGTTTAAAATCTGATGTTTGTGCTCTTGATTTTTTAGACTTAGTTTAAAATTAGGAAACGTCTCCAGACGTAACATGTTAAACTTTATAAGAGCTAGCTAAGTAAAATTAGTAAGTCTAATCTTACATAAAATTTTATAAAAAGTTTTGTTTAGTATTCCCGTCAATGGCTGCTGCTATTCGTCGCTAGATCCAACATCTGCGTTATTACGGTAATTTAAGATGGTCTGATATAAAACAGATGCGCTTATTCTATGTGCAGACATTTCATATACAGAATAAATAGTTTTTAATAGGTTATTAACACAGCAGAAATAACAATAATGGTAGCCATTATTAGCAAAAATCACAAGTCTAGTGCTGATCATAATACTGGACATTTGCTTTAATGAAACATATAACGGGCTAAAAAGGCCGTTAACTGCTTCAATACAAATTTTAGGGGCTTTTAAGTGACACAGAAAGAAATGTGGCATTACCAAGTATACGAGGACACACATGTGCTCCTTGGGCAGCCAGTGGAAGAGGTCAGCTGGGTTGGTGGGCAGAATCTCGTCGTCGTGGAGTGTAGAGATGGTCTGGATGCACTGCTGCAGCTGCTTTAGACACGGCTTCACGCTCTTCACCTGAGCAGACACGAGCAGAATAATCAACCTCCGTGACAGCTTTTAACACAAGGACATCCCTCCCGTATGCTTAAAATCCTAGTGTATTTCGTACCTGTCCAGCATCCAGGTAGTGTGTGACCTGTAGTACTAGGAAGAAGACTCTCAGAGACTCCTTCTGGATTGGGTTTCCCTGCCAGTTTTCCACTATGGTTCCGCACAGTGTGAGAAGAGGATGAACCTCCCCAAGCTTCCTTTCCATTAGCAGCAGCTAGTAGGAGAGAACACATTATCGCAGCCAATTACAGTCAAATTACCAAGCTTTTAACTCACATGATAATACTGCTCCTGTTGTACATCTAGGTCTTATGCTTTTGCATAGATCCTGATTGTACAAAGGTGTTACAGACAGCACAAACGAAGAGACGTGTAATAGAAGACTCACCATTCCTTTACTGAGAAGAAACAATGCCCTGAAAAGCAAAAACACCATGTCAGTTATTCCCCATTTCTACAGTGAATAATTCCTTTAAAACAGCAACATTAGCATGCAATGAAAAAATACAAATTCATTTTCTATGCAATGGTAACATTTTGATTTGATCATTACTTCAACTGCATATTATGTGATTGGTCTTTTATGATTTAAAAAAAGGAAATACACAAAAGCAGCTGATTAAGATTATTCACTTGCTAAGTTAAGTTGAGTTTTTAGTATTCTGTAGAGGGACAATGGAGTTGAGAAGTTGTCAACAAAACTGACTTGCTGTCAAGAGTTTCACAGTCCACTTCCTGTTACTTATCTGGCAACCTCCCATGAAAACACGCACACTCATGTTAAGTTGAGTGGATCAGAATGGTGTAGCAGAAAGCGAGTTTAGTGAAAACTAAACCTCACATGATGGGAACTCTGGGTTTTCCGTTGCAGAGGAAGTTACCATGGTAACTAAATCCTAACCCTACTCCCTAAAAAGGCTGTCCTTCCTCATGCATCCCGTACCGCAGAACCCGAATGACGTTTAATTTCCTCATTTACTGAGTCGATATCAGAGCACTCACGACTAACTTTAACATCGTGGCTTTCGTCATCACTGATCACCGGTCATCAGCGTAAAGACAGGCCGTGATCTCTGGACACGGCTGGCTCAGAATAAAATCTATTAATTGTCCTTTATTTTATAACAGCGTGGAACTGTAGACTTAAGATAGCCATCAGGTCAATGTATGCTGAATCATTTATTGCACACTCTCAGTCTTTTAATAACTGCTCCAATAAAAACAAATCTGGACAAAGCTTCAGCCACATAAACAACACTGATCAATGAAAGGTCATTTGTCATGTAGCGATTTGTTTGCACTGAACAAATATTTTTATCATTATGTGAATATTTCTGAGGCTGTGTGTGGTGCAGCTAAAAATACTTCTAAATCTGAACTAAATGCCGTTTAAGGGGTAGTTGTTGTTTTCTTTTATTATATGATGTTCAACATGTTCCAACAGCATTTCATGTTGAAATACTTAGACATTTAGAAATGCTACTAGTAAATAAATGCTGTTTAGGAGGATTTTAAACTGTCTAAAACAGATGTCTAAAACCTTACTCCATTTTATACAAGCCAGCTATTTAACTGCAAATCACCAAAATCATTATTACAGGGTCGGACTATGACTTTACACCCATGAGTCCTTAAATAAACAATGTCTTATCTGTTTGATCCATAGTTTCATCTTCAATTGCTGTCACCTGCATTGTGTCCCCATTAGGTTACAGCTGAATAAATAAACATAAAATCAAATGTAATATACAGGAGGATTCCAGCTTTATCATCCAAGTAAAAAGCAACTTATCAACTCCTTTCTCCACTCCCGCTTCTTAAGGTAAATGTCACGGGCCTCATTGACACACAATCGTATTTCTAACTCCACTGGATCAAAACTGAAAATTAGCCCTTTATTTACCGGTTGCCATGGTGAGTCATTGTGTTTTTGTTTTTTTTTAAATTACCAACACAGGCTTTTAATCCATATATGCTTAACTCAGAGTATATGGGTTCAAAAGTTGATTGAATTAACTCTGATAAGCTGTTCTGACAGCAAACATTTCCCTTCTCAGGGTTCATCAATTCAGTTCAAAATCTGAGTTTGCTTTCCAGATTAAACCCCAAGAGAGACAAAGGCTGATACATCTATTTTTGCACACCCCAGATTAACAGAAAAGTTCTGGATAATAATTAAGGTGTCTGGTGTTACCCACTAAAAGGCCTAAATATGCATCCCACTGAGGACTGAGTGATATTTACCTGGTATATTCTGAGCCCACCACTCGGGCATACTCGGCTCCAACACCCAGAAGGTCACATGCTGACACCAAGTCTTTCTCCAGTGTATGAAGTTGCTGAAAACACAATGAAGATTTGTCAATTGAGACTCTTCTGAAGTTTTGCATGGCCACAGATACAAACTACGCTTCAATGAGGGCAAACAATACTCTGAAACACTACCAGGATTTTCTTTAAGCAACCTGTTCTCATCTGACAACATTTCTTCAACCAATCTGAAATCACTTTGATTAGAACCTCCAATCTAACTGTTTAAATAGACACTAAATAAAATGATACTATACGTATCTGCACGTCATTAGATGTTAAGCAGAAAATTACTTTTTTTGTGTGTGTGTGAAGCCGTTCTGCCCACTGCGGTGCATTCAATCTGCTAGAAACGCAACAGAAGACGTTTTTTCACCCGACCTTCATCAAATAGGAGATGATGATGATGCTTGTCTTACGAAGCACTTGTTTGAAAACTGAATGCTTTTCAATCCAGGCATTCAACAATCAAAAGCAAAGTTGTCAACAGCAGAACATGCACGCAAAAGTATGCATTTATTCTAACCATAGAGAAACAGATCTAATGCTGAAATGCTTACTGCCCACTAATATTTTCCTATTAAACAGATTTTCAAAAGTTTACGGCACCCCTCGAAATCAGACTGACAACCCCTTACGATCTGGTCAGTGTAATTATCAGTGAAATACTTAGTTTCCATGTGTGCGCAACCACCGTCTGAGCTGCATATGAAAATAACTTTGACGAAACAATGGCAGCCCTGCAGGGACACATGTATGTCACGGCATCAATACATACCGCCAACTGGAACAACAATCTGCAGTGCCAGTATGGTGTTTGTTGTGAGATCTGGATGGCTTTGCGCAGGAGGGGTTTAGCAGAGTCCACCAAATTCTGAAAAACAGGATCAATAATTAATAGTCAATAATAAATAATAAATAACCACAAACCACCATGTAAGTCACATATTTTTTAAAAGAACTTAAACATACTCTAAAATGTTTTAGAATATGTGAGGGAGTTACTGCATGTAAACAAACGTGTGCTGCTTAAATTGTTAAATGAGTACGTGATGGCCACATATATTAATTAAGACTGGTTTACCTGCTGGCAGAAGAGTTCTGACAAAATGCTGGCGGCTTCAAATTTGACATCTTCAAACTGAGGAACTTGTTGAGATATGTACCACTGCAAAACAAAACAGACAAAATGTTGGCGCCGTCTCATTTGCTGCCAGTAATAATCCTTATTACAGCACTAGCTTGTTTGGCTAGCACCACAGGAAAAAAAAAAAAACGAAAGCCGCCGACTCCGGACTAATATCTAACAAACGGCTGACCAAATAATACGTTAATAAATGTTACCTTATAACCTATTACATACATGTAAGCATCCTAAATACACAGCTATTTAAAGACTTCCGCCGTTCGCTGTTTTCAAAGCCCGCGGCCTACACCCGTCCCCTTCTCCCCAGCATCCCCGGTCTTTCCCAGATCAATCGTCCCTCACCGCTTTCTCCAAGTGGCTGCGGGCCAGCTCGCTGTTCTTGGTGTGGTGGTAGAGAACGGAGCCCAGCTGAAGATGCGTCCGAGCCTCGATCCTCTGCGGAGGCTTGAACTGAAACACGGCCTGTAGACAGTGCACACAGAGTCGTATTTTGGGCGGACTGGAGGTTCGGAAATGCTCCGCAAAGCCGAGAAGGGCGAGGTACCAGCGCTCCGGGGCCTCTACGTTTGACGCCATTTTGCCAGACAACAACAAGTTTTTCAGCACTATGGCCAGACTCGCGGGTTGCCAGGTTCGTTCACTAATAACCCACAATCAAAGCGTCCGAAGCCTTGTGGCCTGTCCTCTCGGTTCAAACCTTTCATCATATTTGATTCAGCACGGTGGGGGTAAAATATGGCCTTTTTTGCATATCAAAATAGTTTTGCATAAAATGTGCATTAAAGCGAATACAAGTTACAATTAGAACACATTTTCACAGCTTGCGCAGCGATACTTGAGCTGTGTTGGCAAATTACACTGGGTGTCAAACTAAAGTATTTTGTTTTTCACTTTACAAAGATTTTACATGTGAAAATGAGCTGCAACTAACCCAAAATATGTGGTGTTATCCAACTAGCCATATGAGCTACTGTAGGTCACCTACAATGTCAACATCAAAAGTATTTCTTAAACACTACGAATTATTAAAAGAGAAGATTCAAAGATTTTTATTGTCTATTCTCTATGCTTTCAGGACATAGAGAAGAACTGAAAAGCCGTTTCTCTCTCACCTTAAAATAAAAAATATTACACATTCAAGATCGACAACAGTTTTGATAACTACTTAATTGTTGGAGTCGTTTCATTAAAAAAACAAAACAAAAAAAAGTGTCATTCCTGCTTCTGAAATGTGATGATGCTTTTGAACATTTCATATTATGTATGGATTTGGATTTTGGCGTCATGTAAGCGACATGTTTCACCTTCTTGAGTTACTTAGAAAGAACGTAGACGAAAGTCGATAATGAAAATAACTGAAAGGAACAACTAGCTACAGTGTATTTAAAAGTGAAAAAATGAAAACATGAACATACATTTAAAAAAAAAAATAGTCTCCATTTTGAATATATTGAATAAACATGGCAATACCAAACAAATCTACAGACCCAAAAGTCTCAGTAACAATTCCAGATTTCAATTCCAGATGTTCTCAGTGTGTTGTATTGTCATGTGTAATGTGTTTCTCTGATACTGATGCCGCCTCTAGTCACATTAAACTGGTCTAAGAGATGTTACGTCCTGGTCTAGGGGCTCGAGGAGATAATATAAAAAGAAGGAGAGAAACGAGATGAGCGGAAAACGTGACCAAATTTTTATTTAGCCTTGTGCAAACAACTAGCTACAAGTGAGTTATAAATCTTTATCCAAAGTAAAGCGCTGCTTCAGGGTGAATCCAGGCCAAAACAACAAACAAAACACCAGCTACCTTGTTCCTAAACTACAAACTAAAACCTACGTGCAAAGAAAAGAAACAAAATGACATTTAATAACCCTAACTCCTAACCCTGCCCCCCTCATCTCCTGCTGTGCCGGAGTAGGAGGTACTGGTCATTGAAAGCTTTTGGGTAAAATAGAATCAGCTCTGAGTCAGGTTGTGTTGGTCGGAGTCGACCAGCAGGTGTCAGTGTGACTCTGATAACAGTTTAAAGGAAAACTCCGGAATTTTGGACA